>APFE030583753.1:107870-132844 GCA_000404065.3 Pinus taeda
ATTCTTGAAAATGGGCGAATGGATTCACTTAAGTAAAACCTATTATTGAAAATGGGCGAATGGAAGGTTGTAACTCCTAATTTCAAGGGCTAAATTTACCTTTTTTACCCTCTCCCTTAAAATAAGGTGGGTTATTTGAGGTGATTTGTAAAAATGTACTATGATACAAAATATTCGCCCAATAAAAATTTAAAACCCCTTAATTTCGCCAAAGCCCCTAAAATCACCCCTAAAAAGCACTTATCTAAAATTGTTATGCATTGATATTTTTATATGGTATATAACTGATATTGAAAAATTTATTGTATTCAAATATTTTTTTGATTAATATACTCTTTCTTCTTTTATTGTTCTTCGTTTTTTTTTTTAATAAAAAAAAAGTACTTCTCTAAAATTGTTATCCATTGATATTTTGGTATTGTATATAATTGATATTTTGATATTGTATATAATTGATATTCAAATATTTATTGTATTCAAATATTTTTTTGATTAATATATATTTTTTAATATTAAATGTTAATTCAATATGAAAGACTAGGAAAGTACACATTTCTAACAAGCACTTAATGCAATACTTTTTATTTTTTACTTTTAATTAGTTTGTACACATATGCAAGTGTGTGTATATATATATATATTTGTCTTTTTATAGTGTTAATAGATGCATTTTATTGTGTCTAGAAGTGCATTCTACACCCAGGGGAAATCTAAAATTCTTTTCCTGGGCAACCTTGAGTTGACATGTGTTTATTTTATAATAAAAATAAAATACTTTTTAATGAAAAAAACAATGTCAACTATAATTAAGAAACAAAAATGAATTTATATGTTTTGTTAGTTTTAATTAACCATATATAAAGTATTTTTAGTTCCAAAATGGTTGAAATTTTTTCTTTTATCAAGTTTTGCACTTTATAAAAGGTTTACACCTCAAAATATTTCATGTCTTTGAGTGCTTATATATATATATATTACATGAACACCTTGAAAAATGAAGAAATTATACATCTCCCCTTTCTATGACAAGTAAAAAGTACACATTAGTAAGATTTTTTTTTTTTCAATTATTCTTTGTATATAAAGTTTATATAAATTTTACTTATGGTGGACATTGCAAAATTTTATTTATGGTAGACATTGAAACAATCTCTTGTTATTAATATTTTTCAAATTCCATGTCAACTTCATGTTTTTTTATGGAATCGTATTGTATTCCCTTCTAAAATGAGATCAACATGCATATTCTAGCGATGGGAGGTCACTCTTTCACTAGGAAGACCAAACCATATCCAAAAGAGGCAAGCGTGATCATGTTATACAAAAACGAATAAAGTATATTACTAAAAAACCTAGCCAAACTGACCTGAGATAGAAATAGCTAATTAGAAACAAAAAGGCCATGAGCATTGTAAACTAAGCCTAGGATTCAAGACCTTTAGCAACCACCTAAATTAGATATTATGTGTTACTGAGGGTTCTGCGAGTTGGTGGGGGAATTCCCAAATGGTGCTCAATGCAACTCATACATTAATTATTGTCTCTCAGATGTCGATGGAGGTGCTCCAGGGAGTGTAGGATGTCAACCCTACACTCAGAATGATCTAGCAATTTTTTTCCTATGAGGAAGTTTGGATGCCAATACAAATCAATGGTGTGCATACATTAATTAAACCCACCACAGGTATACCCAACATCAGACACCTAGATCCACCAAAACTGATGTGTCTAAAAGTTGTTGCTAATGGGATTCCCCTTCCCTTTCTATGCGAGCAAGATCCTCTTGGATGGGCCTCAGGGTGAGGTCCTGAAACTAGCCAGAAAATTCCTTAAGCCTGTGATATGCACATGTATTTCCTTGAGAGGCCCACTCCTGATAATAAGCAACCCCTTGTCAAATGTGTGTTCACAGACGAGACATGACTTTGAACTAAATTATGATACTGAGAAGGAGAAGAGAGAAGGAGGCCAGGTAGGCATTAACTTTAACCGGATGAGCCACAAAGGGGAGGGGAGGGGACATGCAAGAAAGAAGGTAGAGCAGAGGAGGAGGAAGAGAAAAGTTGTCATCTAGCCATGAGGGAGCAAAGAGGGTGCAAAGATGGATAGGAGCAAATGGCAAGCCAACAAGGGAGGATGACACCAAGAAACAAGCAACCACAAGTTAAAGAGAAGAGGACTATACCAGAATGTCAGTGAAGGTGAAGAGGGGAATAAAACTTCAGGAACGAAAAGATCCTAATGAGAAAAACAACAAAGAACAAGATGGAGAAGAATGAAAGGGTTGCAAAGTTGAATATAGGTACAAGAATTAAGTAAAAAATCTTATGCAAACCTGAAATTATCGGACCAAAAGATTTTGATGGCCACAAAGGGTGGTGTCAATATTGTTTCCACTGCGACACCCAACCCAATGTTCCAAACTACATGAAAAGGAGACAAATTTAGAAACGAAAACAACAAGCCTTGACTTTCCAACCAAAGGGGCAAGAGGAAAGCAACCCTGTAATGCCAAGAATGCTAAATAATATGACTTAAACTCCAATTACCAAGGTCAAGAATCGAATTCATGACAGATCCTAACCAGGATTCATTTAGGTGAGCCAACCAAAGCCCCCATTAAGAGATCTCAAAGCATAAGATGGGGTGAATGACTATGAGGCGAATTTTGTAGTGAGAGAATTTAGACAAGCTCACACCAAAAGGGGAGCTAGATTGATAATTATACAAAATTCATTCATTTCAAATGTGGGGATAGGATTATCCTGGAAAAGTGGCTCCTCTTCAAGGCGTATGTGATGCATGGTCTTGGGATCGACGATTTGATGTACTACTCGCCTTAGGAAAGGTGCTAATAGCTTGACAAACATTTATTCCCTTGTGGGGCATGCTTCCACGTCCCTCATCCACTTGTCCAGGAGGGGCAGTGGCAGCTTGTCCCCCCCACTCCCCCTTTTGCCTTAAAAACTCCTCATCCGTACATGTCAAATCCATGTTGAGTAAGGAAGGAATTACACATTTCCCTCATAATGGGTTATAGAAGACACCTTTTGGTACAACAAAAATGCAAACTTTATTCTTAATTAATACTCTATAATTCTTTTCATTACAATCAAAATAAACGCTTTATATTTAATTGGTACTTCCATTGTTTCAAGCTATGTGTGGGTAAAAACCAATACATCCATTCTCTAATTTGCACCAAATCATAAAACTAAGTAACATGCCATATCATGAAAACTAGTAACACAATTTAAGAAAAGATAAATGTAAATAAGGTTTTTAGTTAAATATAAGAAATCTTCTTCAATATTTATAATATTTCATATTTGAAGCTTATTAATATTATTGTTCAAATTCCCCCACAATGGGTGATTCTTGAGTCATTATGTCACAACTATGATTGTCATAACCAGAATCATGAGGCACCTGGCCCGCCAGGCATTCTCATTAAGGCGAGCGTACATATGGTTAAATTCTCAGTTGTTGTGGGCATTTATAGTTCAAAGGAATTTGTACGATGCACCTCACAAAATAATGATGGAAGGAAATCATGATTTGAAGGCCCTCTTCATGTGGTTGGCAATGCCCAACCTCATGCAAAGGTGGTATTCCTCCTCAAATAAGCCTCTGCAACTGGAGAGCTACATTTTTTATTTTCTTCTGTGTATGGACATGCAATCATTAGGTAGCAATGTCAGGCTTTCTTTTTATAACTTACATGCATCCCTTGGTCGGCCCTTCAGTGGGAATTCACTGGTCATCTCAAGCTTGGAGTATTGAAATTGCATTAAATTTGTCTTTGAGTCCTTTCGCCCAACCAATTTTTTCCTAGCTTCTTTGGGGCACAGGGTAGTCAACTCGTTGCATGTTGATAATTCATCTTTCAAGTTCCCTGTCATGCATAATTTCAATTCGCATATTATCTTAATAGTTTCTCCTCTCGTTTATGTTATTATATCTAGCGCTAGATCAACCTCTGGTGACAAGAACCCTGAGGTGCTCCTAAATCTTAGGATAGTGAAAATTCAAAGCATATATGTGATTGATTGGACTTATAAAGATAAGAATAGAGGCTCAGGGAGATTAGAATATATTATATTAGATTTATATAAATAATAAGCATATAATTTTTTTAATCTTAAGAAAAATAAATAAATGTTATTTATTATTTTTCACAATGATATAAGAATTAAGTAAACATTCCATGCTTTATATAGGTTAAAAATATCAAAACATTAATATTAATATAAAAAATTTATTATATTTTTCACTGACATAGAATATTTTAAAATCATCTTCCCGTACTTCAAATTTTCGAGGTTGAGGCGACTTGAAACTCCTTGAAACTCTTAATTATGCAAACAAACTATATTAAATAATTATGTAACGATTATAAAAGTAAAGTTCATTTTTTTTAATAAATACTTTAGTTATGTAGATATTTTTATTTCGAATTGAAATAATTAATAATATTCGGAAATAAAATATGGTTTTTTAAATATTCTTTCATGTAAATTTAGTTATTAATTTAATATTTTAATATTTTTCATTTTTTATATTAAGTATTAATTTTGAATGATTCATTTATATAAATTTTATATTCAATGGTTTATAAAAAAAATATTAAAATAAAAATTAGCAAATTTTATTTAAATAAAATAATTCATATTTAAAAAATATATATAATAAATTTTATTTTATTTTTATATTTTGATTTAAATAAAATTGTTTAGGACTATTATTTATTATGATGGTTTTTAAATGTTATATTAAATTGTTTATAAAGTCTTGGATAGATTGTGATCAGTGTGTTGTGAAAGTACTTTAGATATTATTTCAATTTATTATTTATTTGGATGTTATTTTAAAACATGATTAAGATGTAATCTCACTATTAAGACACGATCAAAATATAATCTCGCTACTACAAATAAAAAAAAAAAAAACATTACATTATATAAAACCAATAATAATAATTGAAATAATTTATAATAATTACTTCCATAATTAAAAAAAAAATGTCAATATAATATAATTTTATTAATATTGAAAAAATAAAATTATTAAGCAATTGCTTTTTTCTATTCTCCTTGTTCCAAGGACTGACTTGTGGATAGTGCTAATTTGGAACTTACTAAGGATATGGGATACAAAATATTGAGATATAAAATTCCCGTTTCTTAGTGAATAAATTTTTTTTTTTTTTATATTGTAAATATATAAATACAATTTTTTTTTTTTTTTTTTTTTTTTTTTTTAATAATGTAATTAATTTCTAAATTTTTTATTTGAAAATCAAATTAGTTAAGTAAAAATCGTATATAAAAAAATCATCAATGTTTATCTCAACTCAAATATAATTAATAAGTTTAATAGCTTTAGGCTTTAGAGGTTTATTTTATCTTTTATGAATTATTTCACTTAAGAACATTGTCATTTTCATTAATCATGGTTATGGTAAATTATATGAGATATCTAAAAATAGAGTTATTTCATATATCTAATACTGAAATTTTTTACATATAACCAAAGAAGTGATTGTTCAAATGATGGTTTTACTCTATTCTCAACCGTATTAGGTAAGTGTCAATAAGAAAACTCACTTAGATAAGTATATGTCTAACTCAAGTTGGTTCAATATATAAAATAGAGAACCATCTCTTTCTTCTATAATTTCATTTGTTTTGTGTGTTTAATTTTTCCAAATTTAATTCTTCAAAGGATCTATATGAAATAAAAAATCATATTATTTTGTATAAATTCCATTAGTCCTGTGTGTTTAATTTTTTTCATTTCCATTCTTTTCCTTTTTCTAGCCAATAGGTCAAGGGACATGCTAATTTTGGAAAAACATTTTAAAAGCATTTAAATCTATATCTATTAGTACTTGCTCTACACGTGGAAGTTTAGCTTTATCACAGTAGGTCATGCAACTTTATTAATAGTTTGAATATGTGTGGAAGCTTTGTCACTCTAGGTAATTGGGTGCCAGTAGCTCCATAAAACTAAAGTGGTCACTAGACTAAGAAAGGCTAAGGGATTGTGAACAGGTATAAAAAATCAATGCCTCAAATTTATGCATTTATGATCCCAAATCACAAGCAATAACTCATCATTGTCTTTGCATTTTAAACCCTTAATCTTATCCTAGAAATTCTAAGTCATCTTAATTTAGTTGCCACTAATCATTTTTCTTACTTTTCGAACCCTTAATTTAAATCTATAAATTTCAAGGCATGTGATTTAAGTTATATTGATCAGTTCTTCTACATTTTGAACTGCTAATCTAACCCTATAAATTCCAAGTCATGCAATTTTAGTTCATATAACCCTATAAATCATTTACTATGAAGTTATTTAGGTCATAGGAGCTAATTCAGCTCTACTATCATGTTTAGTTCAAGGGAGCTAATTGGAGCTCTCTACTATCAAGTTTTCTAAGTCACAAATGTGTACTGGACTCATAAAGTTAATTAAGGTGTGCATACTCTACCCCATTTTAAATTTGAACCTATAATCTCTTATAAGGAAACACATGTTCTTAACCATTAGACATACATATTATATTTGATATTTTATTCAAAAAAATTATCTATATATATAATATATATATATATATATATATAATATATAATATATAATAATATTATATATATATATAAGTTGAACTATAATTTATTATTTCCTATAGTGAATATATTTATTTAAACATTGTTTACCTAAATCACTAATACACTTTGTACTACTCTTATAGTGTGAAATAGTCTGTTACAACTAGTCCATTGATATAAATTAAATGGCTAGTAAAACATCAATACTTAATCACTTATTTCACTTTGCCAAAATAATTAAATTATAACTTTATTATTAATAATAATTAATTAATTCCCGGATGCAGGTGTTTGATAGTGTCTTAAATGTGAAGGGACAGGGGTGTGGCAAGGCATATCGACACCTGCCCACCCAGTACAGAAGGTTCAAGAAAGTTATGAGGTTGGCTCTTGGCATCTGCGCAGAGCAGGGCTTATCTGGTCTCATTCCAGTGGCTCCGGTTCACACATTATGGAAACAGCTCTGGTTCTTCCCTCCGCACGCTTTGGCCTACATCAGAAGGCGGCATTTTTCAATGCCATAGGTATGGAAGGAGCATCTCGAGGAGCGCCGGAGGAGGATAAGGCAAGGTTCAGTATCGGGTATGTGGTGAATTCATATTCGTTGTTTCATTCGATTCATTCTCTCGCCTCTGGCCTTATATCTGATCTCTAGCTACTTGATGTTAACTCTATCATTCCTGAGGCCTCTCAGGACTTGCTGGGGAAGGATAATCCGGTGCTTGGCTTTGTTCTCTTGGCGGAGCGGCTTCAATTTGTCCTCTGGTTCCTTTCTAGGGTCTCGAGCTGTTGTTTCTAAGTCTTTGTTTCGTTGATTCACTCGCTTTACTCTCTGGTCTATGGCCTCATTTCTGATTTCAGGTTGTTTGATGTTGGCTCTGTCATTCCTGAGGCCTCTAGGGACTTGCTAGGAAGGGATAATTGGCGCTTGGCTCTGTTCTTTTGGCTGAGCGGCTTCATTTTTTCCTCTGGCTCCTTTCCTGGGCCCTGGGCCTCTGCTGCGAAGTTTCTCTGATCCGCTGGCAAAGCTATATCCACCTCTTGGTCCACAATGTTGCTCTACCTACCTGGTATCTCGATGTTGCTCTCTCCCTGATGCCTCGCTTGCGCCATAGAATGAGGAGCCGAAGAGGCTAACCCCGGCATGTGCCTTCCAGTCTGTCCTCTGATTCGCCTTCCCTTTCCAGTGAGTTGTTTGTTGGCCACTACCCCAGCACACGAAGTGGGAGAGGGTGGCTCCAATCCTATAGTTACCACCTTAGGCCTCCTCCCACGTCTGGCACTACAATTTTCACCTTTAACAGCTCCTTGAATCGCCCAAGGATAACAGCTCATATCTCAGTGGTTTTCCATGAGGCTGAACAGACATAGGACTCTGGATCTCGTCTAGGAGGTTCGGGGGCAGTCTTTGTTCCTTCCTCAACCCTCCAGCTAGGAATTGGAAATGCGCCTGGGCAGGCTCTGGATGCACAGGTTCGCAGTGCTCAGGATGTGGTGATGGCGCCGGTTGACCCTGGTCCCTCTGACCAGCATGCGGCTCAAGCAAGGGATTTGCCTAATTTTGTGATGGGGCCAGCCCACGTGATCCCGCCATCAGCGTATTCCACTTGATGGGTGTACAAGCAAGTAATAATTTTTAACAGAGATTTTTTTGATAAATGCAAATTGATTAACTGCGTTGAATTAAATGAGGGGTATGGTGATTAGTGCGATGGTCTCTGTTTGTTGGACATCTGTCCCTCCTTGGGATTCCACGAGCCCGCCTTGGTATAGGGTTTCACCATCTTCGCACTCATTCGGTTCATTCGTTATTCTCTTGGTCGTTTGTGCTGTGTGCTCTTGGCGATCTCTCGTAGCTTCATTGTGGATTTCGTTTTTATGGTTTCTCCACCTGGTTCTCTGAGCTGTATGCTCTTGGTGGTCTCCGCAGCTTCAATGTGGTTTCCTTTTTTTGTTTGTGGTTTTATTTTCCTGGTTCTCCGACCTGTATGCTCCCGATGGTCTTCACGGCTTCAATGTGGGTTTTGCTTATGGTCTTGTTTTACTAGTTCGGGACTCGTCCTGGAAGTTTTTCCATTCATCCGGCAAGGTTATGAAAACCTGGTAAGGTTCGCTCCCTTCGTGGTCTCCTTCTCGAATGTCGACTGTTATGGTATGTTTGGTAACCAACTTGGTATGTCTCCATCTCTGTGCGTCCTTATCTGGGTTCGATGTCTGTGCTTTCCATGAGTCTTATAGTCATTTGTTGGTTGTGTTGTTCCTAGTAATGTTTCTCCAGCTCCAAGTTCAATTCCTCCACGAGCCCGACAGAACTGCGATGACGAACTCCTTTGGTTCCTCTGCCAATTTATCTGGGTAAGTCCGCCTGTTCTATGCTAGTTATATATGCTCCTTTTTTCTCAAGTTCCTAATATCTTCGGCCCCTCGTGAGCAGGGAAAACTTGGAGGAGTGGTTTCATTTATGGCTTGCCTCCGTCAGGTAATCGGACCAGACATATATTGGTTGTTCTATTCAAGTTTCGAATTATTTTTGTTTCATTTCACCAGCACTCATTCCATTTGTCATTTCTCTTTGCAGGTATAGCCACCCAAGGGTTTCGGCGCATGGAAACTCGACTGTTCCAATTGACCACGGGTAGAGTCGTTTCTATTCGTTAGTTGTTTTCACTCGGCTTCAATGCTACAACTATAGGATCAATGTATCGTAGGTCTTCGAGCCACTGTCTATATTTGGTTCTTCTATAATTTGTCACTGTCGTTGGGTTATGGTAATGAGTTGAGGATTATGGGGTTTGGCTTTCGCTTGTTATAAGTATGAGTCATATATTTATGAACTAGGTTCGTTCCTTTGTTTCGAACAGAATGTAAATGAGCAAAGAATCGGAATACTGTCTTTATGTTTCTATGAATTCAACTATGGAACTGAGTGGACTATATTTATATATTTGCATACCTGGTGTTTACAGAATTTGTTTGCTTATCTGGACTCGTAATTTCCAACTTCATGTCATTTGTTCACATAAATGATTTCATGTCTAATTATTTGGTTGAGTCCGCCTGTAATCTAGGCGCTTACACTTCTCCTCTGATTTTGGTTATCTCCTCTTTCGTTTTATAACCTGTAGTGGTATAACAACAATCTCCACGAAAGTAATTTCACACAAATTACTATACACAGTATTTGGGACGCTGTAGAGGTGAATGTGCACAGAAAAATTTATACTTCTCTCTTTTTCATTTCTCTGTCAGTCGAACCTGTACATTGTGTTTTGTCCCTCTTTTTAATAGCAGTGTTCTCAAACTGTCACTAACTGCTATTAGTTATGTTCAATTGGTTACATCAGTTATTCCTCATACGGAACTTTTTCATGGTTGTTTAGCATATTTTCATTTCATGTTTTTACAACAGTAAATTAATTGTCTAGAAACAATGACACTAACTAATTCCTACTGTTCCTAATTACAATTTACTAAATTAACCTAGGCAACTTAATAAAAGAAGAATGAAAAAAACAAGTACGCTATTCATTCAGTGAATTAACTCCTTCGTCCCCTTCAGAGACCATATCACCTTCACTTTGTCTTTGCCCTGTCAGCTAGATTCTCCTGCATCAGGCTCCCGGGGTAAGAGAAAATCATGGCTCCGTTCCATGAGCTCCTCCACCGAATAGCCAGCCTTTTGTATCTGCGCCGCGTCGAGCCATGAACTGTCCTCCATTGGACGGTCTCTCCACTTGACGAGATATCGTAGATATTCCTTCCTACGTGTCTTCTTGGTTATCTGGGTACCGAAAATCCCTTCAATCTCATGGGATTGGGCCGAAGGCATATGCCTCATCCAAGAACTGTCTCCAACTTGGGTGTCCCGTTCTGGCTGTACCACACTGTCTTCCTCTGCTTGGGCAGTATATGGGAACAGGTCCGCCACATTGAAAATAGGTGATATGCCTATATCAGGTGGTAGCTGAATTTCGTAGGCGTTGGCTGAGAATTTACGCAAAATCTTGCAGGGACCTATTTTTTTAAATTTTAATTTATTATATGCGCCCTTAGGAAATCGTTCTTTGTGCAAGTATGCGAGGACCTCGTCTCCAACATTAAATTGTACTTCTCTCCGCCTTGAATCTGCTTGTTGCTTATATTTCTACACATTGTCCTGCAATTTTAATTTTACCTGTTCATGTAGTTCGTTCATTGCTTCGGCAAAATCTTCTCCATCCGCGCTTCTCCGCTCCAATTTTCCCAAATCTCGTAGCTCATGTATTCCTCGAGGATGCATGTCGTACAAGATTTCGAATGGGCTGTGTTCGGTGCTACGATTTGGCAAATCGTTATAAGCGAATTCCACCTGAGCGAGAGCACGATCCCATAGCCGTGATTTTCCCCAGTCAGACTCCGTAATAAATTCCCCAAACTCCTGTTCACCACTTCCATTTGTCCATTAGTCTGCGGATGATACGCAAAGCTGAAATTCAATTGCGTTCCCAACTTTTTCCACAGGGTTCGCCAAAAGTGTCATATGAATTTTACATCCCTGTCAGAAACGATAGATCTGGGTAGCCCGTGTAATCTAACAACCTCCGTGAAAAACAGGTGAGCTACATATGTGGCATCACTAGTTCCCTGCGCCATCTTTGAAAATCTGTCTACCACCACCATCACTGAGTCATACCCCCGCTGCGTTCTAGGCAGTCCCAAGACAAAGTCAATGCTGACTGAGTCCCATGGCCTGCTCGGAACAGGTAGTGGCGTGTAAAGGCCAGTATTCTGACTATGTCCTTTCGCCAGTTGGCAGACTTTACACCTGTTCACATATCATTGTACATCCCTGCGTATTCTGGGCCAGTAATAAAAGTGTCCGAGCTACTCCAAAGTTTTGTCTATGCCAAAATGACTGGCTAGACCACCACTATGTTTCTCCCGTACAATATTTTCCCTCATTGAACAGTCCAGGATACATAATTGTCCACCTCTGAACAATATTCCTTCCTGTAAATTGTAGTCCAACCATGGACTTGTATTCCTCAACATGGGATTTTGGCATGCTTCAAAGGCTTCTTTGAAGTCTGTGTTGATCGGTCTGGTACAAATCCTTTAGATGTTTGAATCCCATCACTTGTATTCTACTTTCCTGTAAGAGCAAAGCTCTCCTGCTCAAGGCATCTGCCACTTTATTGGCTTGCCCACTAATGTGTTTTAACATGAAAGTGAAACTCTGCAAGTATTCTACCCATTTGGCATGCTTATGGTTTAATTTGGGCTGCTGCATTACATATTGCAGCGCTGAATTATCAGAAAATAATACAAACTCGTTGCCCAACAGGTAGTGTCTCCAATGCTTTAAAGCTTGGACCACAGCATAAAATTCCTTGTCATACGAGGAATATTTCTGCCTGCTTTCGTTCAATTTCTCACTAAAGAATGCCACCGGTCTATCTTTCTGACTGAGCACAGCGCTAATAGTTGTCCCACTTGCATCACATCGAACCTGAAAAAGTTTGTTAAATTCAGGCAGCCTTAAGATTGGCCTCTCTGTAATCTTCCGCTTCAAAAGCTGAAAGCTGTCCTCTGCTGCTTTGGTCCAACAAAAAGGCTGACTGGCCTTTTTGATGGTGTCTAGCATCGGCGCGCAGATTTCACTGTAGTTCCTAATAAATTTTCGATAAAAACTTGCCAGTCTGTGAAAACTAAGTACCTCAAATAAGCTCTTTGGTGACGGCCAATTCATGATTGCCGCAATCTTTTCTAGATCCATCTTCAATTCATTTTCCACAATTAAAAACCCCAAATAGACCAGTTCCTTCTGCAGGAAAGTACATTTTTTAAAGTTTATCAGCAGTTTGTTCTGTTGTAATTTCTCTAGCACCCTTCGAACATGTTGAAGATGTTCTCCCTTTGTTCTGCTGAAAATCAAAATATCGTCAAGATAAACTATCACAAACTTGCCAATAAATTCTTTTAACATCTCATTCATCAGTGTCATAAAAGTACTAGGAGCGTTGCTCAACCCAAACGGCATGACTAGCCACTCGTATAGCCCTTCATTTGTCTTGAAGGTTGTCTTCCACTCATCTCCTTCTCTGATCCTGATTTGATGATATCTGCTCTTCCAAATTTCGTGAAATAAGCTGCCCCGCTAAGACAATCCATCATGTCATCCATTCTGGGTAGGGGAAATCTGTACCGAATAGTGATTTTATTGATAGCTCGTGAATCCGTACACATCCACCATTCTCCACCCTTCTTAGGTGCGAGTACTGTTGGTATCGCACAAGGGCTCAAGCTTTCTCTGATCAGTCCCTTATCCAGCAACTCTTGCACTTGTTTACAGATCTCTTCATTATCTTTCGGGCTCATTCTATATGTTTCCTTGTTCGGTAGGCTTGCTCCAGGTATGAAATCGATATGATGGCTAATGCCCCTCTTGGGAGGCAAATTATCTGGTAAGTCATCGACTACAATGTCCTTAAATTCTTCTAACATTTCCTGAATCTCTATAGGCAATTCTGACTTTTCTGTGTTCAACAACACTGTCTTAGTCCTCCTTACAATCACATAATTCACCTCGTTTTCCTCAATCTGCTTAACAAAATGTTTTCCTCCCATTAACAATGCTTTTGTTCCACATGCTTCTGCTGTATCCTCCTCTTTGATGGGTACAAGCGTGTGCTTGACTCCATCTTTCACAAATTTGTAACAATTCGTCTTCCCATCGTGCTTCACCTTCCGATCATACTGCCATGGTCTCCCTAGCAATATATGGCACACATCCATTGGCATGATATTGCAGACAACCTTGTCCTGGTATTTTCCAATGTGAAATTCAACCTCGCATTGTTCATCAACTAATAGTTGGTGGCCTTTCTGTAGCCACGACACCTTGTAAGGCGTGGGATGCTTAAGTCGCTTGAATCCCAGCTTTTCCACCATCTCGGTGGCAACTAAATTACCTGTACTTCCACTGTCTATGATCAATTTACAACACTTTCCATGTGATTTGCAAACTGTTCAGAACAGTGCCTTCCGTTGGGTCTGCTCAACCATCTCCTTGGCTGGCTTCAACAATACTTTATTTAAACCCAAAGCCTCTCCTGTTTCTGCCACATTTTCTACCTCCCAGGGCTGTGCTTCAGCTTCCTCAGGTTGCGCAACAAATGCTCCCCTCTGGCCAGCGTGCTCGGCTTCCGGGCATTCGAAGGATCTGTGCCCCCACTTATGGCACCTGTAGCGCTGGACATTAGTCCCCCTTCCGCGACCATTTCCTCTTCCCCGCTGATATGGCCGACCTCCTCTGGTGCTTATCTCCCTTCTCTGCTGTCCCTGAAGCTCTGGAGATGTTGCCTTCTTTGCTATTAGTGGCAGTTCTCCCTCTGCCGTAGGAATGTCCTCATCCTCTGCCATTTTCTCATCCTCTCCTGTTATTCTATTTCCTATTAATCTTTTCTTCAGCCTTTACAGCACTCTGAAAGGCTTCTTCTATATTCCGTGGAGAGAGAATACTGATCTCATCCAGTATTTCCAGCCTCAAACCATTCACGTATCTTGCTGTCTTCTCTGGAGTATCATCAGTATAACCAGCCCACAAGTTTACACGCTAAAGCTCCTCTGTGTATTCCCTTACGGTCATACCTTTCTGCCTTAAATTCTGTACCCGTCGATAAAGCTCAACTTGATAGTCTTTAGGAAAAAATTATGCCTTTCAGTTTTGCCACCATCCTTGGCCACTTCCTTATCGGTAGCTTGTTCATCCTCTTCCTGTCCGCTTGGACACTATCCCACCATAAAGCAGTGTGTCCTTTTAACTTAGTTGCAGCAAATCTGACTCTTTTGTCCTCACTAATCTCTTCGCTTTCAAAATACTTATCTAACTCACTTACCCAATCCAGCAAAACATCTGCGGATAGACTGCCATCATAGTTAGGGATTTCAGGTTTGGGTTTGCTGTTGGCTAACAGTACCGATCTCAACAGTCTTAACTCCGAGGCTTCTTGATCTGATCCGTCCATAGCAGTTATTGCCTCCTCTTCACTGTCATCCCCAAGTTCTGGGTCTCTTCTCCTTCCTGCCTCCACTACTTCCAAGCGAGCAGTAAGGGCCCTAAATTCTTCCCTCAAGCCCTCGTCTACTTCACATCTCTTCCACGTCCTCGTCTTTGAACCTCCATCTCTTGATTTTTTTTTTCAACTTCCTGCTCTGATACCACTTGATGGGGCCAGCCCATGTGATCCCACCGTCAGCGTATTCCACTTGATAGGTGTACAAGCAAGTAATAATTTTTAACAGAGATTTTTTTCTTAAATGCAAATTGATTAACTGCATTGAATTAAATGAGGGGTATGGTGATTAGTACAATGGTCTCTGTTTTTTGGACATCTGTCCCTCCTTGGGATTCCACGAGCCCGCCTTGGTATAGGGTTTCACCACCTTCGCGCTCATTCGGTTCATTTGTTATTCTCTCGGTCGTTTGTGCTGTGTGCTCTCGGCGGTCTCTCATAGCTTCACTGTGGATTTTGTTTTTATGGTTTTTCCACCTGGTTCTCCGAGCTATATGCTCTTGGTGGTCTCCGCGGCTTCAATGTGGTTTCCTTTTTTTGTTTGTGGTTATTTTCCTGGTTCTCCGAGTTGTATGCTCCCGACGGTCTTCACGGCTTCAATGTGGGTTTTTCTTATGGCCTTGTTTTACTGGTTCGGGACTCGTCCTGGAA
This sequence comes from Pinus taeda, assembly GCA_000404065.3. Lineage (NCBI taxonomy): Eukaryota > Viridiplantae > Streptophyta > Pinopsida > Pinales > Pinaceae > Pinus > Pinus taeda. The sequence continues at coordinate 123,190 of APFE030583753.1, forward strand.
GTTTTTCCATTCATCCGGCAAGGTTAAGAAAACCTGGTAAGGTTCGCTCCCTTCATGGTCTCCTTCTCGAATGTCGACTGTTATGGTATGTTTGGTAACCAACTTGGTATGTCTCCGTCTCTGTGCGTCCTTATCTGGGTTCGATGTCTGTGCTTTCCACGAGTCTTATAGTCGGTTGTTGGTTGCGTTGTTCCTGGTAATGTTTCTCCAGCTCCGAGTTCAATTCCTCCACGAGCCCGACAGAATTGCGGTGACAAACTCCTTCGGCTCCTTCGCCAATTTATCTGGGTAAGTCCGCTTGTTTTATGCTAGTTATATATGCTCCTTTTTTCTCAAGTTCCTAACGTCTTCGGCTCATCGTGAGCAAGGAAAACCTGGAGGAGTGGTTGCAGTTATGGCTTGCCTCCATCAGGTAAGCGGACCAAACATATATTGGTTGTTCTATTCAATTTTCGAATTCTTTTTGTTTCATTTCACTAGCACTCATTCCATTTGTCGTTTCTCTTTGCAGGTATAGCCACCCGAGGGTTTTGGCACATGGAAACTTGATTGTTCCAATTGACCACGGGTAGAGTCGTTTCTATTCGTTAGTTGTTTTCGCTCGGCTTCAATGCTACAACTGTAGGGTCAATGTATCTTAGGTCTTCGAGCCACTGTTTGTATTTGGTTCTTCTATAATTTGTCATTGTTGTTGGGTTATGGTAATGAGTTGAGGATTATGGGGTTTGGCTTCCGCTTGTTATAAGTATGAGTCATATATTTATGAAATGGGTTCGTTCCTTTGTTTCGAACAGAATGTAAATGAGCAAAGAATCAGAATATTGTCTTTATGTTTCTATGAATTCAACTATGGAACTGAGTGGACTATATTTATATATTTGCATACTTGGTGTTTACAGAATTTGTTTGCTTATATGGACTCATAATTTCCAACTTCGTGTCGTTTGTTCACATAAATGATTTCGTGTCTAATTATTTGGTTGAGTCCGCCTGTAATCTGGGCGCTTACACTTCTCCTCTGATTTTGGTTATATCCTCTTTCGTTTTATAACCTGTAGTGGTATAACAACAGTCTCCACGAAAGTAATTTCACACAAATTATTATACACAGTATCCGGGACATTGTAGAGGTGAATGTGCACAGAAAAATTTATACTTCTCTCTTTTTCTTTTCTCTGTCAGTCGAACCTGTACATTGCGTTTTGTCCCTCTTTTTAATATCAATGTTCTCAAATTGTCACTAACTGCTGTTAGTTATGTTCAATTGGTTACATCAGTTATTCCTCATACGGAACTTTTTCATGGTTGTTTAGCATATTTTCTTTTCATGTTTTTACAACAGTAAATTAATTGTCTAGAAACATTGACGCTAACTAATTCCTACTATTCCTAATTACAATTTACTAAATTAACCTAGGCAACTTAATAAAAGAAGAATGAAAAAAACAAGTACGCTATCCATTCAATGAATTAACTCCTTCGTCCCCTTCAGAGACCATATCGCATTCACTTTGTCTTTGCCCTGTCAGCCAGATGCTCCTGCATCATTTTGGTTGGTGTCGCATTGAGGAAGAGCCTCCATATGACTAGCTCTCTCACCTCTGCTTCGTCCACGTGCAGTGCAGCCCTTATAACAGGGCAAGTTTTTAGTGCAAACAGTTTTATGGTTTTCTAGTGTATTTTTGCATTTTTTTATTTATTCTGCATTATCAAGAGAATCTTAACTCGGTCCCCTACGTGGGTCCTGAAAATTGGCTCAAGAATGAGCACACTGCTTACAGTCAGTCTTCTCATATGCTTCTCTTGACAGTTCTGCCTCTCTTCAGAGAAGATTTTTGACTTCGGTCACGTTGTAATTGTACCCCTTTACCTTGTTAATAGATTAATCTTATTTAAAAAAAAATAATTAATTAATTATTGTATTAGTTAAACATATGCATATTTCAAAAAACAGAGAGTAAAGAAATTATAATAAAACAACAATAAATAATAAGAGTTCAATGAAATTTTTAAATTTGACATTTTGTCTAATTATATTGAAAAGTAAAAAAAGACATACCTTTGAAATAAATCTCAACTCAAACTATTACTAATAATATTATAAAGATTAAATCCTGACCATTTATTTAATAATGAAATTAAAATTCTAAAAACTTTATTTAAATAAGTGTAATATGCACTGTCGTTACTTAGTACCTGCATCTTATGCAAAAAGTAATTGATATCAGAAGTTATAGTATCTAACATAAAAAAATTCCCGTCATGCCCATGCATAAAGATCTTTAATTTTTTTTGTTATTAAAACGTGTGATTTGCAAGGTTCCATTTTGTAGGCAACATTATAATAATTTAGATCTTCTTCAACTTTTGAATTTAGGTTTCTACTTCAAAATATTAAAATACATAGAACTGTTAAAGTTTTTTAGGGATATTTTTATAGTTGAATTCATGGAGTTAAGATTCAAAAGTGTTTAGTTAAAACAATTAAATTTCTATTTTGCATTAAAATCATTTATAACAAAAATTTCCACAACAAATGGCATCAATTCACTTTTGTTTTCTCTCTACATTCTTAAATAACTAACTCATTTACAATTGCTTATAAGTATTTATCTTGCCTTATTTGAAAACTTGATATTTCAAGGCCTTATATGGCTCCTACATAAGTTACCCATAAAATCAAGCAAGTTATCAAAAGTAGATAAAAATGTTTGAAAGAAAAACATTTAATATCATAAAATCAAGCTAGCTATTAAAAGTAGGTAAAAAATGTAAAAATGTTTGAAAGGAAAACATTATATAATTTTAAAGGAACACATAATTAATTATGAAAAGACAAGTTGGCTTAGGGGCATACCAAAGAGCTACAAAGAATTATAATGGAGGGGACATTGTTTTTTCTTATCAATACATTATATTATTTTGAAATATGTTGTTGGTAAAGGAATAATTAAGTTTTAGGCATCTGATATTTTTATGAAAAAAACAATAGAAAAATATTTATAAGTATTGACAGACTTTAAGTTATTAATAGATTAGATGAGCAATAAATGTAAATTGAGACTATAATATCAATTCCAATTATAAATCAATGTATCAATGTTGTATTAATGTAGAAATAGACTCAAATGCAACAAGAGTTTAGAGGAAGAACTTAGATTGCATTTCCAAAAATATCTCTATATTGATATAGAAAGTGATAGAATATCATAAATGTGTTTATTGAATGTTTTTATAGTTGTTGCAATAGTATTGGAATCCTAGGAGCAAGACTTAAAAGAAATTGTGTTAAAGATTTCCCATTATAATTTAGGAATATTTTATTTGAGGAGTGAAATAATAATTTTAGATATTTTTCTTATATTAAATAGATTATATATGTCAATATTATATATAAAGTGATTTCATATATATATATATCAAATCACATAAAAACAATCATAAAATAAAAATGTGATTGTTAAAAAATTTCAAAAACTTGAGTAAATTTTGTAAATTATTTTCAAAAGTTACACATTAATTAAAAGTCAAACATGTGTTTAACACATTTACCTAGAACAATTTTTTCATAAATAATGAAATTTTCATAAATATTGAGATTCGATGCGTGTATTTTTTTTTAAATATTGAGATTTGATGTGTATATTATTATGAAACTTGGTGGTATATAGATTTGTATCTTTTAAATAATTTTTATTCTTGACAGTCATTAATGCATGACCATATAAACTTCACAAACCATGACCTTATGCATGACGACAACCATTACTTTATTGTACACATTGCCACATGAAACCATCAACATGCATAAGCAATGCCTAATCAACTACACATATGAATGAACACATGTAGTCGAGCATAAGCAATCAATTCTTGTAACCAACCTACAAGACTGATACATGTAATAAAACATACAAGAATGTAGCCTGACATAGAAGGATATAAATAGGCATCATATAATCAACATGTAAGTGACATAAAAATATGAAACCAGTCATATACTCATGATGATGCATTCCACAAATTCAATCATCAAATTCTCCATGGAAACCTTAATATAACCATAATCAATCAATAAGAAAATGCAATGAGCACATGGAATGCAAGTGTAACAGACACACATGAAAATGACATGCATGCATGACCAATACATTCACCCAAGGAGAGTGCAACCATGCTCTGATACCACTTTGTAATACCCCCTCCTAGGTCTACCCAAAGTAACCATGCCAATTAGGGTAAACATGAGGAGAGATGCTACTATGATTATATTCGACCTCCAATGTCACCTTAAGGAAGTGGAATTGACGGAACATCACATACAATCATCCAACATCATCAACAGAACCCTCGGGAGACAAGTCAACCACTTAGACAGGTTGTCCATGGGTCTCACTGCTATTATGCAGCTCTTAGGCCATATTCACTCTCATGTTATGGGCAGGGGAGCACCAGAAACCCAAATTCGCTCTCACAGGCCTGCCTGGCAAGACTATGGACCAAAATTTATAGTTCTGTCCCAACAACCACGGGATTTAAGCCACTTTTCTAGCCTAGAATCCTGGCCTTTACCAAAAATTTGTTGTAACTTCCATAGCTCATTAAAAACATGACAACAATGCTGATAAATCAAAATCACCCTCAGGACTAGGCCTGAGCATCCCTAACCGGGACTGACATTCTGTCAAACACTTGGCATCAATGCAACCTACAGGTCTAGGATACAAGAAAAAGCATAAACGACTGAAACAACTTATGAAACATAACCAGAAGGATCACCTCCTTCTCCATTGAATTACTATATCATAAATTAGGTCTTGTATCCATCAATTTAATAGTTACACGTAAATACATGAAATAACCATGGCATGAATCAATCATTTAGCCATGCTTATACCCAGCATAAAACTGTATAAATGTCAAAGATACAATAGCCATTAAATCCACATCAGTGCAAAAGTAAGAGAACTTAGCTTTTATTAATCATAGGCAAATTCAACCAGGTTCGGGACTTCCATGTACCACCCGACCATAGACATGGCTGAACCAAATCTCTCTTTCATCTAGTCACCCCCATGCCATATTCTAAGAATGAATGTGGGATCTCATAGAACAACCAATCCAAGAACAACCAAGGCAATGCAAAGATTAAAACACCTCTACCTTCACCAAACCATGATCACACCCAAACTGGTGCTCCGATCACAACCGAACTGAACTTAGAATGCCATATGGAATCCATCACTATCCTTGAGGAATTTCCCATCTCCTTGTCTCTCATACTTTACTGTAGTCCAATCCCATATCACTATGCCCTAAACCGAGACCAGTCTCTCAGGCTTTACTGCAATCCAAACCCAAATCATTAGGCCCTAAACCGAGACTTCTCCCTCAGGATTTATCGTATATCCTGCCAAAATCAGTCAAGGGATTCCTAGGCCTTTGGGAATGAAACTTGAGACCACCTTCGCCTCAGATTCTAAAATCCATTCGGCAAACCAAAACTCAAAACCGAGATAAACACTCCAACATACCATGAAATCTAGAAAAAGGCAAGGCTAGGCTAAAAACCATTATCATAACCCGACGAAACCATGCCACTGACTACAAGAGAACCATAAACCAACATGCAAATCCATGCATGTCCAAACTAGCTAGGAAATCACACATGTGGAAGGTTGCCTGCAAGTATTCCTACTGAAGTTTCTTGATCCTTCTCTTCTTCCTTTATCATTGCTTTCCTTTCCTTTTATTTCCCTTTGCTTTCTTTTCCTTCCTTGATCCAATGCTAGAATGCTCCAAGAAAACTCTAAGTGACCAAGAGTGAGAGAGAGAGAGAATAATGAGAGAGCTCCAAACTTGAATTGACAAAATGTTCCATTGACCAAGCCTACCAACTGATCTTCATAAGCCTTTTTACCAATGAGTCCTCTATTTTCTTCATTTTCCATTATTTTCAATCAATTTCCTCCTCACATGAAACTTGTGACTTTTTACCTTCCTTTTCTCCTATTTCCATTATTTTCATAAATAAAATGTCAATAAATGCCTCATGCATTTCCAAATCCTTTTCCTTTGCCAATTTCCTTAGCTAAAAACACACATCGAGTGATGCCCACTATGATATCTTTGTCCAACATTCAACTTGGAATACGTGTCCCTTACCCGTGGTCTTATTTTGCATTTATTTACTTTATTACATGGAATTTTCACTAGGGTTGTTACATTTCTTTTCTCTCTTAATCGTATATAATGTATTTTACAATTAACAATATGATTGAATTATATTTGATGTGAGTTACTGCATATATAATTTACGTATTGTGTGTGTGTGTATATATATATATATATATATGTAATTAATACACAATTTATAAACATTTCGGTGAGGTATGAAGTTACTAATACTCGTAAAATTTGAAGGAGGACGAGATAATTTCTTGACCAAGCATGTGTTATCACTAAACTAACATTTATACTCATGAGGTTCGTACAATTAAGGGCAAAATACCATACATGTTGTTATAAATGAATTAGCTATACTAATTATGGAAGGTAAAACGTGTGTAGAATAGTTATAATTTAATAACTACCAATTAACTCTTGCCAAACTGTGAATCATATGTGATTTGATGTTGTCTTTGAGTATTCACTTAACTATTTAGAGCAAAAAAAAAAAAAAAACCCAGCATGTGTGGATATAGTTATCAGTGACATCCATGATTGATGGAGTTGGATTAATTTGATCGCACTATAGAATTTTTTGATGTTTTATATAGTTAACATTGAGCTTTTATGGTAAAATTTTCAATGATACCAAATTATTGTCGCATCCTCGCTACTGGTTTCGAGGGTGAGCGTTATCCCGACAACGAATTCTTTTGTATATTATTTCATATTGTCCTTGGTAAATGTTTTTTTTTCTCTGTAACATCTAATTCTATTAACTGGAAATCAAAATATTTTTACAAAAGTTGGCGGCTACAAGGGCAGAAGCCCGCAAGCCTTTCACATTACAAAACTGCCCCATTATTGTAGAAACCGGGGAAAATCAGAGACATACAACCAATTATGTTGGCTTTACAAGCATACCGAGAGTGATGAACATGAAGATAAAAAGAGAAACAGAACTGATAGCCCGGGTCCAAGAAACGAGTAGACGCCGCGTCGATGAGAGACCCAAAACTGGAATTGATGTTGTCAAGCTGAGTCCTGGCCAAAATTCTTGGGCAATGCTCCCGAAACATCCACCAAAGAACCAAAAAGAACAAACCACATTGCCAATTATTCTTTTTTCTCAGCTTCCCCCTTTGTCTCCTCGGCCTCCAGACACGCGTCATCCTGACTGAGTAGCTCTTTATCACCCAACACGTTGCCTTCCGGCACCTTGTCGGTGGTTCCAGCATCGGTCTCCACTTCAAAATGATCGCAATCAACCAGGGGAGGGTTTATGGATGGAAAATTGACCTGGATAACTGGTTCAGTCTCCCTTTTAACACCCATAGAATTCTCGGCAGAGGAGCGCTCACTACTGTGAGAAGAATTGGGGTCAATGCAGGAGAGAGTGGCAACCTGGTTAACTTCTTCAGACATGATAATGGTAATCTGGGCGGAAATCAGAGGCCTATTCAGGTTACTCTGGAATTTGAAATGGGTGGACTGAAAGGCACTGTTAGGAATCGGCTGGCGAGAAGGATTGCTGGGAGGAGGATCCTCAGGAGAGGAGGAAAGGTTGATGGTTGTGAGCACAGGGTTGGGCGGAGGACGAGTAGAGGGACGCTTGTTGCTGCCAGGTCGATCACCCGAACGGGTTCGTTTCCCTAGACGCTTCATGTTACTAACAGTCACCGAAAACCCAAAAGAACAGATCCTAAACCCAGAAGAATGCCTCAGATGAACTGTAGGCTCGAGAGAATAAACAGAGGAGGCACAAGACTGAGAAATAGAACAAATGTAACTGATGTTGCAATGAATAAACCACTTACCCCAGGCCACCGAAGGATTTCCGCTATGCAACACGCAGGTAGAATGGAGGTGTTGCAAATTCAAATCCGAACAGGCTCGAATTTCACCTTTGAAACCCGATGCATTCTCACCTTCGCATCCTATCTGAAGGACAAACTGAGCACCAGACGCCTGAACCCAAGAAGTGGAGAAAACTAAGGGGAGCTCCATGTAAATAACCCATAGCAGGCGGCTTCGGGCTTTGGCCTTCATTAATGGCGCCAGCCTGCTTTGGCCTACGGCCATAAAAACATTCTTCCCACCATCAAACGAGATCTGGGGCTCCACGCTGCGAAGCAAGTGGTAGTACCAGGGGAGTGTCCTTGGTAAATGTTGCATGTAATACAAAATGATAAATAAAGTAGCTTCAATCTACTGTAGATACCATACTCTGTAGATTGATAAACATACCGAATGAATTTGATGGCGGCTGCAAAATTTTGGACATTAGATTTGACTAGTGGTATACCCTTGCAACCCGTCATTTTGACGTTTAATATCAAATGTAAGCCATATAAATCTATGATAATTTTATTGTACCTAAAGTTGCAAGCACCTTGAAATTATGAATGGATGGGATGGTTGACCGATACACAAAAGAGTTTGGCTTCAAAATCAAAGCAATTCAAATGCTCCAAATGCATACCATTCCTTTTGTTGATTGATACTTAATGGAAGTAGCTGCCTCTTGCACGGAGCTACCATCCATGATCTATGACTGCCAAAGTTAACTAAGTAGTATAGGCTATATAGGTTGTGTCATTGTGGGAATCCAATGTAACGACCAAAAGTCGTATATGCAGCGGAAATATTAAAATACTTCGTAGACAAATACATCCATCGTAGGATAATAAGTGTAAATTGTATATTATATAAAGAATTGATGTAGGATGATTACAAATGAAAATGAGGGTCTTTTTTATATAGCCAAATAAGTACCCTTTCACAAACAGGCATGTCTCTAAGACATGCCTTTTCATTATGTTAGGTCCATATAATACTAGTGATTACCCCATTACTATTGTAGTTGTATCCCTTATTAATATTGTTTGCCCCTATTGTCCCCATATTGTTATTACTGTGCCCCATAGAATCCCTCTATTGTTATTTTTGTGGTTTTATATTATTATTGTTAGGCCCGTTGGGTTATATTGTGACTCCTTAGACTCCTATATGTAGAAAGGAGGTTTTGTCATTTGAATCATCCAAGAATTGTTAGTTGTGTAATGTAAAGGAGGTTGCCCCCTCGAAGAGGCTGAATTCTAAGGCGTTCAACTATCTTTTCTATCTTTTTGTGAGCTGGTTTCATAACATTTGGTATAAGAGGCTGTGGATTCTAGGGTTTCGCTGCTCCAAATAGGTCATTGTGGCATTTTCGCTATAACTTTTTCTCTTCAATGTTTCAGAAGCTAAAAAAAAAATTCGATTTGAGCCGAAATCGCATTGAACCTCACGTCTGAATTTTAGAGCTTTTCGCACTATATTTGCGGAGATATTATCTGAGGAAGTTGGTCTTTTTGCAGACTCATGAATTACATTCCAAACAGGTGACCTGGGGAAATCATCATAACTTTCTCTCTAAGCATCAGATTGAAATTTCGTAAGAAGGTACAGAAAGAGGACGGACTGTAGTTTCTTTTATATATTTTTC
>APFE030583753.1:166211-232412 GCA_000404065.3 Pinus taeda
TAATTTAAAATTAATTTATTTCAATATATATTTATAAATATATGTCCTTTTAACTTATATTTTGATTAAAAATATAATTTAACTATTTATAGATTACTCTATAACTAACTAATATTTATAATAACTTTGATAACTAACAATTTTAGATTAATTTATTTTATGATTTACTTATTCAAATTTACTTATTCTAATATATATTTATAACTATAAAATGATCCATTTCATATTTTAATAAGAATATTAACTTATTTAATAAAGTTTTAACCCTTATCTAAGTCAACTAGTCGTTTCTCGGTCAAATCTAGCCATTATCATTATAGTCGTTACCTGGTCTAGAATGTTTTGTCCTATCTATTTAATATGCAAAGTGAGATCTGTTCATTCAACTTGTCCTGACGATGAACCACACTGGTTGGTTCGAAATGCGTCGACAAAGGTTTTCTACATGTGATTTAGGCCGAAATTCTTCTTATAATTGTTATGGATGACAAAAGCCTCAATTCAACAAAAGATCAATGTGATTATAAATTTTAATGCTAAATGCCACTTCTGTTTCGAAATGATTCCGCTAACTACTTGATTCTCTTAGATGTGGTGACTAATTTTCAAGTTAGAAAAGAATAACTTCAAGTGAAGTTATCTACTAGTTACGATTGATTAATTTCCTCCTAATATTTCATTTTTGAAAATTGATTTCTTCATTACAGATATTAAGGATTTGAAAATTATCCTTTATTTAGATATTTAATGTTAACTATTAGATACTAATCACAATATTTTATATCAATTTATGTGAATTCATTTCAAAACTCGTTGACTATTACATTCCTAACAACAATATGTTATATTAATTTATGTGAGTTTATTTCAAAACTCAAAGCATGGTCTCAATGACTTTGAAACTCTAGATGGGGTGTTTTAAGGAATACATCGATGTTAGTTATTAGTTAGTGTGACTACATTATCTAAGGATCAAGTAAATTAAATTTAAGATATTAAGGTTAATATTGTTTTTTTAGTAAAAAAAAAAGTATAGTTTTATCTATTACGTAAAAGATACAAATTTGAAGGTGTGAGGTTATGATTTAGGTGAAGAAAAGTATTGATAAGGTTTCAGCGTTTGAGTGGTGATTTACAATATTTAATAGAAGTTTATGATTGAATTTAGATTTAATATTTTAGGGTGGATTTAAGTTTGATTTAATTATGGTTATATTGCGCAATTTCAAAGTATAGATATGTATATAGTTGTTGATTCATACTTTATTCTAATAAAAAAAGGATAAGTTTGGCAGGACTATATGTCTAATATTTCACTTTGATTGGGGTTGGAAATTTAATCGGTGACTTTACATCAAGGAGTGTCTTAACAAAGCACTCAATCACCATCTATCTAAGACCCTATCCACTGATTGCAAAAAGCTAAAACATTTTCAACACTAAGAACCTAAAAACCAAACTGGCCAAAAAATCCTAATAAACAAACTCGTCGCACACTCATTAGGGGGTAGGAGGATGTGCTGGATTAATGTCTAGTGGTTCAGATGTCCAAGATCACCATGCACATGAAACTCAACGTGACTTAGTCGCTCCTCTAATTTCTCCAGTCGTTCATCTAGTCTCCTTTGGCCATGACAAAGTGATGCATGGTAGTCTTGCATATTTCATTAATTATGTTGCAGTCCGTTCATGAAGTTTATCAATTCATTACAGCCATCATGCATGTTTTGACTCACGTGTTCCAAAAGAGTTGTGACTTATCTCAACTGAGTTTCTGGTGTGTCTAGAGAGGTTGAGAGAACAACACGACTGGGTGGCTATTCGATATTATGAGCCTCCACTTCACTCAATTCTACGTCTTGGCCCACTTCTCCCTTTACCCTTGTTGCTTCCCTTCCTCAACCAATCAACCAATCCCCCGCCCTTGCGGACCAATACCTCGTCTCGTTCAACCTCTTTGTTGAAGCATATTCCCTGTCACTCCAACCCATCAAACATTACTCTTAATTGTCGATATTATAGCAACAATCAACAAATTCATCACCCATCAACAAGTAGTTCTAAGATGTTGCCATCAATGTATATGCCACACCACCTTAGCAAGTGACCACCACCTTAGCAAGTGACCACCACCTTCCAGGATCCAACCAAGGTCTAATTAGCTTCCTAAGCTCTAAACCCCCTCGCTTCCTTCTACCACTTCATTCCCCCACTCTAGTGTATCGAATCACACCACAAAATTGGGGTTCATGAGTCCCTGAAGACACCACCCCACCTTCTACCAACTATGACAAAAAAATAGGGTTTTGAACATCAAACTAGTCCATTGTGCACCAATTCCCATTAACAGACATAAAGCCTAGATAACCCACCAAAAACACAAGAGGGACACCCTTTAAGAATTCCAACCACCCTTTACAATTGGACATAGAGACGAGGCCTTGACAATCCTAAGCATCCTCCCGCTTCAAATTTACTAAATCTGAAGACAAAATATGCACAATAAAACCCTCAACGCTTTTATAGAACACCTAACCCAAAAGAGGGTTCGAGCTACCCATAATTAGGAAAAAAAAGAAAAAGAAAACCAAAGACTACCACAATAAACCTCCCCCCAAAAGTAATGCAAGAACACACTTCACAAGAAGAAATACCCTTTTAATGAGCTTACAAGGTTAACTGAATCCAGATACAAACATTGTCGATGCAAGAACACACTTTGCAGGAAGAAAAACCCTTTTAACGAGCTTACTAGGTTAACTAAATCTAGATACCAACATTTTCGCAGTCCCAAAGGTCAATTAAGAGAAATTCTCTCTTACGTCCTTCGAACCCCGAATAAGGGAGAAATCCATCTGAATGAGGGAGAAATCCTTGCTCTCATACACCGAACATTTATCTTGAAAACTACACCTGAAGAGATTTGTGCAGGTTGGCAACTTGCAGAAATGCTTCGTTCTCTCAACTGCTAACACAAACGCCCATGCTCGGAATTGCAACAATGTCCGCTCGAATACCTTTACACCTATAACCATAATACCATGCATCTCGAAAGTTCCATAAGGTGGTTGCATGTATAGCACATGCCACTCGTACAAAGGGTTCCCATCTCGAGGGTGAGGCGGTGCCCACTGTCACCCCCCTCATCTGGCCTTTCATCCCACCCCATCAGGGAGAGGTCTTTCTTAACTTATTTTTGAATCAAAACTTTGATTTCTTTGAGCAAGGCGTTAATATACACTTATGTTCCTTTTACATGTATTATTCTTGATTGCCAATACAATTATGATATGTGACCTACGACTAACCTTGTGTTCAATGAAAAATAAGTCAATTATGTTATTAAATTGAACCAAAATAATCCAAGTTGGATTCATTGGTCCTGAAGCAACACAAGATGGAACTTAAAAGGGCACCACCCATATTGGATGTATTATGTAAATAATATTGAAGTGCTTTAATAAAATATTTACATGGCATGACTCGATTACATGAAGTCTCAATTTTTCTTTTATATGCTCAGCGAACCATTGACTCCAATACAAGAACTAGATTTGAATGTTAACTTATAGGATTCATTTTCTTTTTTAAATAAGGAAGCATATTCTTCTTGTCTTGTGACAAGATTTTTGTAAGAGTCCCGGGTTAAAATTTCATGTATAAAGTTAATAAAGGCAAAATAATACCAAGGTCATGGGACATGCATTCCAAGTTGAATGTTTGGCAAAACATCATAGTGGGCATCACTTATTATTATTATGGCAAAGGGAAATGGCAAAGGCATTGACAAAGGCTCTGAAAAGACACTTATTGGCATTTATTTGTGAAAATAAAGGAAAATAGGAGAAAGAGGAGATGAAAGTTCACAAGTTTGCATGAGAGGAAGATTGAAGGAAAAGTAGAGCAAAAGTAAAGAAAATAGAGGACTCAATGATAAAAAAGCTTATGAGGATCAGTTCACAACAATTTTTTTTTTTTTTCAGTTTTAGTTTGGATCTCTCTCTATTTTATGATACTCTTGCACACTTAGAGCATTCTTCGAGCATTCTAGAATTGAAGAAAGAAGTGCAAAGTAAGGATAAGGAAGGAAAGGAAAGCAAGGGACAAGCAAGGAAAAGCTGGATTAAGTGACTTTAGTAGGAATACTTGCAGGTAATAGGTTGCATGTGTGATTTCCTAGTTGGTTTGTGAATGCATGGTACATGCATGTGTGTATTTGGTTCTATTGTTGTCATTGGCATGGGTTTTGCCAAGTGTGACAATGGTTTCAGCCTTGCCTTGTCATTTCCGGATAGGTAAGGTGTGATGGGGTTTGTTTATTCGGTTTGAGCTTTAGATTGTTGGATGGTTTTGGAACCGGGTTAGGTGGTCTCAGGAAAATTCCCAAGGGCCTAGGAATTGCTTGACCAGTTTTGGCGAGATTGTGGTAAAGCTTGAGGGTGGAGATGGGAAAATTATTCAAGGTATGGGTGAAGAAATTATGTGGCATCTAAGCTTGTTTTGGGCCTATTGATCCATTGATCGGTTTTGGTGGGATTGTGGTAAATTGGGGGTGGAGGTGGTTTAATCTCCAGATAGCCCTAGTTACTTATGTTCTTGTTTTGGACCTAGTGATCCCCTTACTGTTTTGGCAAGATTGTGGTAAAGCCTGAGGGTGGAGGTGGTTTAATATGTAGAAATGATTGGTTGTTTATGTCTTGAGATCCCACATTCATGATTGGAATATGGCATGAGGGTGATTGGCTGAAAACAATATTTGGTTCATCCCAATCTATGCTTGGATGGTATGTGGAAGTCCCTGACCTGGTTGGCTTTTGCATCATTTTATGAGATTTATTTCTCTATGGTAATCTATGAGCACTTGTACTTGTTATTATGATTATTTGATGGATGTTATGTCATGGTTAATGTGGGCTATTTGTTGGTTATACACATGGAGTCATTATGTGCTATAGTTATGGTTGTTCATGAATTGATATGTATTGGTTTGGTTGATGAATGCATGTGATATCAAATGTTATTGTAACTATTATGAAAGGGAATTAAACATTCTTGGTGATTCTCATATAAGTTTCAGACTCCTATGTTTAGATATGCATTCATGACCTATAAATCACATGTTCACTATATGTTTGAAGAAATGTCTATCATGGTTAGGCTTGGTTAGGTCAAGTCATTTATCAAGTTATGTGTTAGAGGCTTTTTTCTTGTGCGATTTATTGTTTTGGAAAGTCTCAGCAGGATCTAGGCAGTGGTTTGGAGACTAGTCCTAAAAAAGTGGCTTAGATTCTGGAACCCAACCCCCATAACTAGGAATCTGGGTTGAATTCACATGGAGGAAGTGTTATGCATGCGACTAGTGGGTCATAGCTATTGGCTTGCAAGCTTGTGCATGTAGATGGGATTCTAGGTCAATGAAAAGAAATCCAACTCAGAATTTGGGCACCTGGAGTGGTCGTTTAGCTCCTGGGGCTCTTGTAGTTCCTGAGGAAGGTTAGTAAAGTTTCAGTTTGTTGACTCTACTTGCTTAATGAAGCTAGGAGGTCGGGTCATATCATAGTGAATTTTTGTCACATGTTTACCTCGGTAGGATGATGAACTTAGGTAAATGTGGGAGGAGTGGGTTATCGATTAGTATAAAAGCTCCCAATTAATTCAACACTTGGACTCGATGAGTGGAATGTGTTTGTCATGCATGCATGGCAATTGTTTATATGTTCATTATGCATGCATTATGATGGTCATTATTGAAGTTGTGTCATCATGTAGAGGTTGACGATGTTGATGTTGGTGATGTTGATATATTGATATGATTATGTATATACATGTATCGTGTTAATCTGGACTAATTTTGTAGATGAGATATCCTCCCCTGAACTTCACTAAGGTGTGTTTATTATGTTTATATTTTGTTATATGACACTGTATACTTAGAGAAGATAGAAGATCAAGATGACTAGAAGAATGGTGGATTACAGTTCACGTGACTCTTCTTATAGATTAGGTGAGAAACCAAGAGATGAGTACTCTCTTGTGATTTGGAAATGAGATCTAAGATAAATAATAAGGTATTATATACATATGTGCATGGATGTGCCTATCTTATTTTATGCAATGGATCGATCAGATTGAGAAATACATAGACTTTGAAGCAGTTAAAGACTATAATATACACACACATAAAAACATAGTAGGTTTAATAAGGAGTTCACCCAATACTCTTGGGCTATATCTCCTGGTCTAGCCTTTAGTGGTGGCCTCTCTATTAAGTCTTCAAACAGAGTCTTTCCAATAGTGAGCTCAGTTTGAGCCTCACACACAAACATATTATAATAACAAGAGCTTCACTTGAACCCTCAAGCTTCCTCTGAGTACACAGACTCCCTCACAACTCTCAATCTATCCTAACTTTGTCTCGCATTTGCTTTTCAACACTGCTTCCTCTGTTGCGCTCTCTGTTTGTGGCTTTATAGTAAAAACTGCACTGCCTGTTTGTTTCATCTCCTCACTCTTAGTCTCCCTGGCCTCTAAATGCTTAGAATCCCTCTGCTAGCATTATTCAATCATTGTTTAATGTATGGAGGGGAGGTGGCCACCTATCTGTAATGCCAGAGTGCCTGGGTCCCTTGAACTCCATCGGATTCCCAAACGTGGCCGTTTTTCATTAACACAAAGAAATATGTAAATAACAAGGAAAATATACCAAAACATGATATATCAGACTTCAAAAGTCCTTAACATTGATTCATTCCCCTATTGGGTTTGCCCACAGGTCGCATATCGTATATCGCATGTCGCAAATGCCTGCTCAATGGCTTCCCCTTTGTATTTTTGAAATATGTTAAAATCATGAAAATAATGTAAGAAATGGCTTATGGCAGATCTGAAAATATATATATTAGCCTTAAGGAACTCTTTCGGGTCCGGCTTATCGCATCGACCTTCCTCCTTCGTATTTTGTTTAATAACGAAAATTGCGAAAATACATTGAGAGTGTCCTTGTTGCGGATCTCAAATTCTATGAAACATTACTGATAAACCCATCGGGTCCAGTTATCGCATCACACATACACACATATATATATATATATATATATATATATATATATATATATATTATATATATATTTAATATATATATATATATATATATATATATATATATATATATGGCCCTGCTCATGTTTATCGATTGCGATATTGTGATGCGATTGATCACAATCGCATATCGCTCATATCCCGGGCCATTGTAAGTGCTCCTCTACGCAGTTTCGATGCGATGCGGCGATGCGATATATCGCAATCGCTCATTGCAATAACCCTCGGGCCATTATAAAGCACTCCTCTGTATCCCCAATAGTAATCCATCGATCTAATATGGGCCATCGATCTGCGCGCTTGATCAACGATCTTGATTCACTCCGCCAATTTCTGTCATAATTTATATATATAAAGCGCCGATCTCCGTTGCGAGTTACCACCGATTGTGATTTCCTGATATGATCTGGACAGTTGATAGGACAGATCAAACGACTACTGTGCATTCCTTTGTTCCGCCTCCAATAATCTATTTTTTCATTGATTTCATGGGGTTTTGCCTCCCGATAGTGGTTTGAAAGGCTCCCTTATGTGATTTTTCCTTGGTTTTTTGCATAATTTCAGAATTTTGAAGACATAGAGAGTGTTTCTTGGATCCATTTGGATCACGCCTTCCCATTGAAAAGGATTTTGGACCACCAAAATTTGGTTTTCAAGCATCAATCAAGTGAGGATACAACTGCCTCACTTGTCCAGTCTCTATCCATTTTGCACTGTTGGGTTTTGAACCTTTGAGTCTAAGCCTTAGGTACTCAAAATCTCCTCTGTGCGTTGTCCTCACCTTCCTATACAAAACTATATCTTCCTATAGCTCATTGAGGTATTTAGGTAACATATCATCAATGAAAGGCAATTGACTTTACTCTTCAAGATCTTCAATTAATGAAGGTTCAAACAACCTTAAATTATTTGAATTTACTATTGAATAGATGTGCATGTATGCTGGCAGATCAAGGCAGAAAGCATTCTCACCAATTTTCTCAAGTACCTTAAAAGGCCCATACCTTATTGGCTTCAACTTCTTTCCTTCACCTTGCATTATGTCTTTGCTGATATACAACCATACTTGATCGCCAACTTGGAAGTTGTGCTCCACTCGGTGTTTATCATGCCTTGCCTTGTATTTGGCTTGGCTCTTTTCTAGCTGTTCCTGCATTGCCTGTCAATCTGTTGGATCTATTCAATGAATTTGGTTGCTTTTCTCACATCACTGTGTCCAACAACTGCTATGTCTTTTTCAAAGACAAAATCTAAGGGAGACCTTGGAATAAAAACAAAATAGGTCTCAAAAGGAGATCTCTGTGTAGAAGAATGTTTAGCACGGTTGTAAGCATGTTGCACATAACATAAATGTTCATCCAAAAGCTTGGGATGCTTGTTGCAATAACCCCTGAGCAACTGGATTACTGTCCAGTTGACTGCCTTTGTTTGACCATCTGTTCGTGGATGAAAGGCTGTGCTTTTCTTCAGTCTGGTGTCCATTAATTCCCACAGACTTGACCAAAACTTCTCCACAAATCGGGAGTATCGATCAGAAACTATGGAAGTGGGTAACCCAAAATGTACCTAGACATGCTGAAAGAACAATTTCACTGTTTGTTCAGTTGTAATCTACTTATTACAAGGTATTAGAATACACATTTGCTGAACCTGTCCACAATAACATATAAATAATCATGACCTTTTCTAGATTTAGGAAATCCCCCAACAAAGTCCATGGAAACACTTTCCCAAGGATGGGAAGGGACAGGTAGTGGAGTGTACAAGCATAGTTTTCTATTGTTGGGCTTTCTTTTAGCACACATGGTACACCCTCTTACATATCTAGAAACCATTTCATGCATTTTTGGCTATAGAAGTATCTTTGTAGTTGTGCAATTGTTTTGCTTACACCAAAATGACCTGATATCAGAGAAGTATGTGCTTCCCTAATTATATTAATTCTCTCTGTTTGTGGAATGCATAGCTTCCCCAAATGATACAAGAGTTGGTCCTTAATTTAGTAATCTACTTCTTCTACCTTTTTCCATTACTTAAAGCTGCATATACATCTTTAAAGTCTATATATTGAGAATATTGTTCAATGTAGCTTTCATGCATTACTGAGTTATGCTTAAGTATAGTAGATGCATTTATGATTGGTTTGGACAACATATCTACAACTTTATTGTGTATGCCCTTTTTATATCTGATGACTAAATGAAACTGTTGTAGGAAACCCATCCACCTATAGTGTCTTGATTGTTACAACTTAGTTTGTGAGTGCAAGTACTGAAGTGGCTGATGATCAGTATGTATTACTGTTTCTTTGCCCATTAAGTAATGTTTCTACTTTTTCACACTCTGAACTAATGCATACAATTCTTTATCATATGTAGGATAATTAACTACTGCAGAATTAAAAGTCTCAGAATGGTAACATATGGGTTTACCTTGTTGCATCAACACTGCTCCCATGGCATAATCACTGGCATCTATTTCGATCTCAAATGGTTGTTGAAGATTTGGCGATGCTAGTACTTGTGCTGTACTAATTTTTTCTTTCAAGGTGTCGAAGGCTTTCTTCTGTTTGCCTCCCCACTAAAACACCTTGTTCAATCCTGTCAATGCATGTAAAGAAGCTACAATTAAGGAAAAGTTAGCAATAAAATTTTTCCAATATTGTGCTGCCCATAAGAAGCTTCTAACTTCAGTATAGACTTGGGTTTAGGCCAGTTTACAATGACTGCAACCTTAGAGGGATCTATCTTCAATTCACCACCGCCTACTATATGACCCAAATAATTCAAAGATGTTTTTCCAAATTCACATTTTGATAATTTAACATAGAGATTTTCCTTTTTCAAAACATATAGAGTCTGCTATACATGCTGCAAATGTTCTTCCCATGTTTTACTAAATACAAGGATGTCATCCAAATATACAATTGCAAAATCATCAATAAAAGGCCTGAGTACATCATTCATTACTCTCATGAAAGTGGCAAGAGCATTAGTCAAGCCAAAAGGCATAACTAGCCATTCATACAACCCTTGCTTTGTTTTGAAAGCAGTGTTCCATGCATCTTGCTCTGCTAGTCTGACCTGATGAGAACCACTACATAGGTCCAGCTTGGAAAAGTAAACAACCTCTTTCAGCTGATCCAATAAATCATCTATGCGAGGAAGGGGATACCGATTCTTGATCGTTATTTTATTTAGTGCTTGATAATCAATGCACATCCTCCATGAACCGTCCTTCTTTCTCATCAACACAATTGGAGATCCGCACGGTGATGTGCTTGGCCTTATGAATCCTTTCTTGAGCATCTCCTGTACCTGCTTCTTGATTTTTGCATTCTCTAAAGTGGATAACCTGTACATTCTGATGTTAGGCAATGGAGCATCTTGCTGCAAATTAATATCATGTACAATTTCCCTTTTTGGTGGCAGACCTTTAGGTTCTTGAAATAATATTTCATATTCTGAAACAACTTTTTCTAAATAAGATTGTTGTTTAGCATCACAACCCCCAAATATATTGGTTTGTTTAGGTTTCTTTTCCTTTACAACCATCAGTAAAAATTGCTTGTATGAATTTATAATCCTTTTCATCTGCCTTGAGTTTATGAGAGTATAATTATTTTTGAGTTTGTGAGCTCTTACAATATATTCTATTCCATCTTTAGCAAGTTGATACTTATTTTTTGCTCTATAGAAAATTTCTTTTCTATCATATAAGTAAGGACTTCCTAAAACAATTCCACATATATCCAAGGGAACAATATCTAACTCAACCTCATCCACAAATTCTGACCCAAAAGAAAACCTAAGTTTGCATTGTCTAGTCACTTGTAGTTTTGCTTTATCACATAACCAACCCAATGGATATGGCTTCTTGTGAGGTGCGGTTAGTAATCCTAGTTTCTTCACAATTTCTTCAGAAATTAAGTTTACTTGTGAGCCACTATCAAACAAAGTATCAATCTTTTGATGCTTGGAAGTAACTCTTTTATGAAAAAGCTCATGTCTTCTTCTCTCATTTTCTTCATTATCAATAGTTTGTGCAGAATTACTAGTAGATGCTTCAGAATTTTTACCTTGTATACCTGTGGTTGCAATTGTTATTTCATCACCTGTGTCAGACCCCAAATCTTTTTGTACAGCAGCAACACATTTCTTCTTCTTGCCATCGAACTTCTTGGGTTTCAGCTCCGGATGCAAAGACCAAAAATGTTCATCATCATTTCCATCATCCTTGCTATGAGTGCATGAAGGTTTGGCCTTTTGTACAGTATTGGCCTTCCTCTCTTTCCATTTCTTCTTCCTCTTTTCCTTGTTCTTGCTTGCAGTGGGTTTGGATGGTCCCCCAATCTTTGGGTTCACATTCTTGCCTCTTGCTTCTAGATGGGTAGCTTGAAAAGATACCTCATCTATGCTAGTAGGGTTAAACATGAGAAGGATATGTCTCAAATAACTATGTAGACCACCTATATACTTCAACAAAGTTTCAGGTTAGTCTAAAGAAATGCCTAGAATCAAATATGTTTTTCTAAACTCTTGGGTGTAGCTTTATACACTTTGCCCTTTTAATTGGCGAAGAGTTTGCCAACTCATCATAGTTTGCTGCATATAAGCTAGTGGATAGAATTGTTTTTTAATTGCAGAAACTAATTCACTCCAGACATAAAGAATTTTACCATGTTTTTTCAAGTCAGCTTGTGTCCTGCCTTCCCACCATACCAAGGTAGTTCCTCCAAGGCATAGGTTGGCCAGCTAAATCTTACTTCTGTCTGAGTCAATGCTCTGCACCCTACAATACATATCAATCTGCCTAATCTAGTTATCCAGCTTCTCTGCATTCAACTCTCCATCATATATTGGAAAATCAAATTTAACATCTAATTTAATCAAATATGCTTTCTTCTTTTTATTTTCAGGACTATCAGGAGGTGTGGGAAGCTTTTCTTCTTTTTGTTTGCCTTTAGGATGGTCATTTAGGAGAGATTCTTCTGCTCCTTTGTCATGTTGGGAAGTTGAAGAATCTTCACTTCGACCTTTCTTAAATTCTCTAAGCATTTCCTCTACCATGGCTCTCATAGTCATGAAACTGTCCATGAATTGAAAGTCTAATTCCAAGGGAATCTCTTCTGACATTTTCCTCCTAGTATAGACTCTACCAATTTCTGGGTTAGATTCAACCAATTCTCCTTCTCCTAATTTAAGCTTTGATCTAGTTATCATTCACAAACAGTCCAGCACAAGCTTGTCTAACCTTAGCAACCTAATTCTCTGATACCACTTGGTCTGGAAATGAGATCTAAGATAAATAATAAGGTATTACAGACTTATGTGCATGGATGTGCCTATGTTATTATATGCAATGGATCGATCAAATTGTGAAATACATAGACTTTTAAGCAGTTAAAGACTATAATAGACACACACATAAAAACACAACAGGTTTAATAAGGAGTTCACCCAATACTTCTAGGCTACATCTCCTGATCCAGCCTTCAGTGGTGGCCTCTCTATTAAGTCTTCAAATAGAGTCTTTACAATAGTGAGTTCAGTTTGAGCCTCACACATAAACATATTACAATAACAATAGTTTCACTTGAATCCATCAAGCTTCCTCTGAGTACACAGACTCCCTCACAACTCTCAATCTGACCTAACTCTGTCTCGCATTTGCTTTTCAATGCTGCCTCCTCTGCTGCGCTCTCTGTCTGTGGCTTTATAGCCAAAACTGCGCTGCTTGTTTGTTTCATCTCCTCAGCGCTTAGTTTCCCCGACCTCTGAATGCTTAGAATTCATCTGCCAGCATTATTCAATCATTGTTGAACGTATGGAGGGGAGGTGGCCACCTATCCATAACGCCAGAGTGCCTGGGTCCCTTGAACTCCATTGGATTCCCAAATGCGGTCGTTTTTCATTAACACAGAGAAATATGTACAGAATAGGAAAATATGCCAAAACATGATATATCGGGCTTCAAAAGTCCTTAACTATGATTCATTCCCCTATCGGGTTCGCCCACAGGTCGCATATCACATATCGCATGTCACAAATGCCTGCTCCATGGCTTCCCCTTTGTATTTTTGAAAAACGTTAAAATCATGAAAATAACGTAAGAAATGGCTTATGACGGATCTGAAATATAATATATATAATATATATATATTATATATATATAATATATATATATACATATACATATACATATATGATATATATTATATTATATAATATATATGTATATATATATTATATATATTTATGTGTATATGTATATGTGTTATATATTTATATGTATATACATATATACATATATATGTATATATGTATATCATACATATATATATATATTTTATATAATATATATATGTATATACATATTATATATATTGTATCTACATATATACATATATACATATATATTATATTATACATATATCTATATGTATATACTATATCATATATAAATATATCATATATAAATAATATATACATATATACATATACATATACATTATACATATACATATACATATATACATATACATTACATATACTATATTATATATATATTATATATATATATATAATTATATATATAGCCTTAAGTAACCCTTTCGGGTTCGGCTTATCGCATCGACCTTCCTCCTTTGTATTTCGTTTAATAACGAAAATTGCGAAAATACATTGAGAATGTCATTGCTGCACATCTCAAATTTTATGAAACATTACCGATAGACCCGTCGGGTCTAGTTATCGCATTGCATATATATATGGCCCCGCTCCTTGTGTTTTCTAATTGTGATATTGCGATGTGATTGTTCGCAATTGCACATCGCTCATATCCCGGGCCGTTGTAAGCGCTCCTCTACATAGTTCCGATGCGATGCGGCGATGGGATATATCGCAATCGCTCATCGCAATAACCCTTGGGCCATTATAAAGTGCTCCTCTATATCCCCGATAGTGATCCGCCGATCTAATGCGGGCCGTCAATCTGTGCGCTTGATCGACGGTCCCGATTCACTCTGCTAATCGTTGTTGCAATTTATATAATATTATAATTATATATATATATAATATATATATATATATAAAGCGTCGATCTCCGCTGTGGGTTACTGCCGATTGCGATTTCCCAATCTGATCTAGACCATTGATCGGCCAGATCGGATGACTAATGTGCATTCCTTTGTTACGCCTCCAATACTCTATTTTTTCATTTATTTCACGGGGTTTTGCCTCCTGATAGTGGTTTGAAAGGCTTCCTTATGTGAATTTTCCTTGGTTTTTGGCATGATTTCGAAGTTTTGAAGACATAGAGAGTGTTTCTTAGATCCATTTGGATCATCTTGACATAACAAACACCTTGAGAAGTCTCAAGGCAAAAATCAAAAGTTGCAAGGAAGATAATGACAGAGATCATTTAGTCACAAGAAAGACTTGCTAGGGAGCACGAAAAACAAGTAGAGGTCAATGTAATGATCCTTCAAAGTTTTTTAGACTTATAGAGATAGAGACAAGCATGAATAAATTATGAGCAGGAGGAAAGGACTAATGAGGGATATGGTAATAGGTTGATGGTGGGCACATGTTTGGCAGAGATGATACAGTCAGAGATGGCATATTCTTTGATACACCTTATAGGAGAGGTAGTGGATACAATTTCTACTCTAGTTATGGTTTAGATAGGTATCATGGTCATCATCACTATCATCCTTACAGGAGGATAAGAAAGTTAAGCCACCTACATTCGATGGAGAATTGAGGAAACTAGAACATCTAGAGGCATGGTTGCTTGTAATGAAGAAGTTCTTTGAGTTACATGATTATACAGAGAACATGAAGGCCAGGATAGTTATTTTCAACCTCAAAGGGAAATCAGACATCTCGTGGGAATATATGAAATGTGTCAGGGATATTAGGACAGAGGAGTTGAGTTGACATGAATTCAAGAGACTCTTATGAAAGAAGTATTTGTCAGAGAGATAATATGATAGTAAGGATAAGGAGTTCCTCACCCGATGGATAAGTGTGGTTTGAGAAAATAAGTACATGCAAAGTCTTGGTTGGTGCAGTTGGCTACAAATACTAAGAAAATAGTTCATCATTGGGTAAGATATTGTGTATTTGAGCTTAATGGTATGTATGAATTAACACATATGAATGTGCTTCCATTGGGATCATATAATATGCTTATGGGTATGGATTGGTTGTATATTCATAGGACCAAGGTGGGATTTTATGGAAAGGCTATTGAGTGCTTGGATAATGATGGAGAGAAGAAAAACTCGCAGGGAAAGAAGAAGCCTACATCGGTAAGAATGGCTACATATATGCAGGCAAAGTGCAGTTGTAGGAAAGGGTGTGTATTGTTTGCAGTGCATGTTTCCAGTGATAAAGGTAAGGATGTTGAGGACGCGGAAGTCTTGAAGAAGTATTTGGTTTTGCAGCAGTTTCATGATGTAGTTCCAACAAATATTTCAGAGTTGCTGCCTCACAAGGAAGTGGACATTTCTATTGAGTTCGTACTAGGAGCAGCGCCAACATTAAAGGCACCTTACAAGATGACCACTCTAGAGTTAGTGGAACTAAAGTTGCAGTTGAAGGAAATGCTTGACAAGGGATACATAATACCAAGTGTGTCGCCTTAGGGTGCACTAGTGTTGTTTGTAAAGAAGAAGGATGGTACTCTTAAGTTGTGTATTGGTTATAGGCAATTGAATAAGATTACGGGTAGGAACATGTACCCTTTGCCAAGGATAAATGACTTGTTTGACTAGTTGAAGGGAGCAACAATGTTCTCGAAGATTGAATTGAGATTAGGATATCATCATGTACGCATCAAAGAAGAGGGCATCTACAAGACTGCTTTCTGGACCAAGTATGGGCATTATGAGTTTTTTGTTGTTCCTTTTTGTCTAACTAATGTTGTAACAACTTTTATGTGTTTGATGAATAATGCGTTGCATCCTTATCTAGATAAGTTTGTGATTTTGTTCATTGATGACATGTTGATATATTCTAAGAATGAGGAAGAGAATGACAAACACTTAGCAATAGTACTGTGATTTCTAAGAGAGCATCAATTATGTGCCAAGATTAGTAAACATAGTTTCTTTCAAAAAAAAAAGGTACATCACTTGGGACATGTTTTTCCAAGGAAGGAATAATAGTGGATATGGAAAAGATCAGAGCTATCATGGAATGGGCAGCTCCTAGGAATGTGGATGAGGTTAAATCATTCATGGGGTTATCAGGTTATTAAAGGAGGTTCATCATGAAATTCTCACAAATTGTCTATCATATTACATCATTGCAAAGGAAAGGATAGAAATTTGAATGGACAGAGGAATGTGCAACCAATTTTGAACAGTTGAAGCAGTTGTTGACAAATGCTCCAATTCTAAAGATTGCAGATCCAAATAAAGAATTTGTGGTGTGTATAGATGCTTGCAAGAGAGGACTTGGTGGATTCATGATGCAAGAGGGATAGGTGGTATGTTATGAGTAAAGGAAATTGAATGAGCACGAGAAAAATTATGTGACTCATTATCTCGAGTTGGAAATGATCATTCATGCATTAAAGATGTGGAGGCACTATCTTCTTTGCAGGAGGTTTGTGTTGATGAGTGATCATTCATGTACCTAATTTGAATGTCAGGCGAGCTAGATGGTTGGCTATGCATAGTGAGTTTGATTTCGAGATCAGGTACATGAAGGGTAAGGAAAACAGGGTTGCACAAAATCTTAGTAGAAGAGTACAGGTAAATCACATAGGAACTATGAGTTCATATGGGACATATTTACAGGATTAGATCTTACAGGTAGGACAATAGGATGACAGGTACCAACATCTTAAACATATGTTCCAACAAGGTACAGGTGATCAGGATGTGTATTATCAACTCACGACATATGGTTTGGTCAGGTTTAGGGACATGATCTATGTGCTAGACAATAATGAGATCAAGAAGCTTACCTTATGGGAATTTCATGTCAAGCCATATTCAGGTCATCAAGGATATCATAAAACTTTGACATATGTCAAGAAGTTTTATTATTTGTCGAACTTGAAAAAGGAAGTGGATGAGTTTGTGGCTAGGTGCTTGGATTGTCAATGGGTAAAAGCAGATTGTAAGCATCCAGGTGGTTTATTACGTTCGATTCCAATTCTGAAGTGGAAATGGGAGGTCATTTCCATGGAATTCAACACAATTTTATAAAAGGCATCTATACAAAATGATTCCTTCATGGTTTTGGTTGACAGATTGACCAAGGTATCTCACTTAATCCCAGTGAAGTATACTTATTCAGCTAGTGAGATAACAAATGTCTTCATCAGGGAGAAGTGAGATTGCATGGTATTCCTAAGAATATTGTATCCGACAGAGATGTAAATTTCACTTCCAGGTTTTGGAAGGAGTTGTTTACAGGTTTAGGTACAAAGATGGCCTCCAGTACAACTTACCATATGTAGACAGATGGATAGATAGAGGAGGTCAACATGATACTAGAGGACATGTTGAGAATGTATGTTATGTATCAGCAGAGGAGGTGGGAGGAGTATCTTCCACTGGTTGATTTTGCTTAGAATAGTGTGTATCAGGAGTCACTGAGGATGAGTTTGTTTGAGGAACTTTATGGACGGAGTCATAATACTCCCATCTGGAGTGTTCCAGTGAACAGGGTGTTGATAAGATTGGACATGTTAGCAGAAATGGAACATGAAATGCAGGTTATCAAGAAGAATCTAAAGGCAACATGAGGTATGCATAAGAGTTATGCACAAGGCATTTAAGGATTTTCAGGTTGGGGAGCATGTGCAGTTGTGCATCAAGCTTAGTAAGAGCTCCTTGAGGATTGGATCATGTGCCAAGATGGCACCTCAGTGTTGTGTCCCTTTTGAGATCCTTGAGAGGATTAGACGAGTGGCCTATAGACTTGCACTGCCTCTGACAGTGAAATTCCATGATGTTTTCCATGTTTCATTGCTTAAAAGATATGTGAAGTATGTTGATCATGTCATTGACTAGTCTGTATTGCAGGTGGAGACAGAAGGAGAATTCTAGTCAGAACCTCACTGCATATTGCGGCTTGTAGCAGAAACAACTCATGCTCCAAGATTGAGCAATCGATCAAGTTAAAGTGCAGTGGAAATACTTTGGGCCCGATGAAGCTACATGGGAGATGGCTGATAAAATGCGGGTTATGTATCCTTCATTGTTTGTTAGTTGAGGTAAAGGAGTTTTGGCATATGTATAGATGTATACAGATGTAAATACTACAATAAGTTGTGTTATAAAGCTCCAATAAGCATAATGATTGCTGTGTTTGTCATGATGATTTTTCTTTCAACAGGTTGTTCATTGTAAATACTACATTGAGCTAAGTTATAAAGCTCCATGGGAAATATGTTTTGGTTTTAGTGGTGTTGCTGCTTATAGGTGTCATAAAACATTGAGGATGGTGTTCCCCTAAGGGGGAGGAGTTTGTAACAACCTCGAGTCAAAAGTTCATGTAATAAAGTTAATAAAGGAAAAATAAGACCAAGGTCACAGGACACGTATTCCAAGTTGAATGTTGGGAAAAACATCATAGTGGGCATCAATTTTTGCTTATTATGGAAAATAGAATTTGGCAAAGGCTTTGAAAAGGAAAAAAAGGCATTTATTTATGAAAATAAAGGAAAATAGGAGAAAATCAAGATGAAAGGCCACAGGTTTGCATGAGAGGAAAATTCAAGGAAAAATAGAGGAAAAATGAATAAAACAAAGACCTCAATGATAAAAAGGCTTATGAGGATCCGTTCACAATGTTTTTTTAGTTTTAGCTTGGATCCCTCTCTATTCTCTCATACTCTTGCAAACTTAGAGCATTCTTGGAGCACTCTAGCATTGGAAAAAGGAAAGCAAAGGAAGGATAAGAAAACAAAGGAAAGCAAGTGACAAACAATGAAAAGTTGGATTAAGTACCTTCAATAGGAATACTTGCAGGTAAAGGTTGAATGTGTGATTTCCTGGCTAGTTTGTGAATACATGGTACATGCATATGTGTATTTGGTTCTCTTGTTGCCATTGACTTGGGTTTTTCCAAGTGTGATAGTGGTTTCAGCCTTGCCTTGCCATTTTCAGATAGCCAAGGTGTGATGGGGTTCTTTTATTCGGTTGAGCTTTGGATTGTCAGATGGTTTTGGAATTGGGTGAGGTGGTCTCGTAAAAATTCCCAAGGGCCTAGGAATCCCTTGACTAGTTTTAGCGAGATTGTAATAAAGCCTGAGGGTGGAGATAGGAAAAATCCTCAAGGTATTGGTGAACAAATTATGAGGCATCCAAGCTTGTTTTGGGCCTAGTGATTGCTTGACCGATTTTGGCGGGATTGCGGTAAAGCTTGATGGTGGAGGTGGTTTAATATCCAGATAGCCATGGTTACTTTTGTTCTTGTTTTAGGCCTCGTGATCCTTTGAATTATTTTGGTGGGATTGCACTAAAGCTTGAGGGTGGAGGTGGTTCAATCTTCATAAATCCCTATTTGTTTATGTCTTGAGATCCCATATTCATGCTTGGAATATGGCATGAGTGTGTTTGGTTGAAAGAAAGATTTGGGTCAACCCAATATATGGTTGGGTGTTACACGGAAGTCCCTGACATGGTTGGATTTTGTATCATTTAATGTGAGATATTTCTCTATGGTAATCTATGAGAACTTGTACTTGTTATTATGATGATTTGATGGTTGCTTTATCATGGTTAATATGTTGGTTATAAACATGGATATGTTATATGCTCTAGTTATGGTAGTTCATGAATTGGTATGTATTGATTTGGTTGATTGATGCATGGGCTAATAAATTTTATTGCAACTATTATGCGAGAGAATTAGACCTTCTTCTCAGATAATTTTCAGACCCATATGTTCATATATGCATTCATGACATGTAGATCACATGTTCAATATATGTTTGACAAAATGTTTACCATGGTTATGCCCTATTGGGTCAAGTCCTTGATCAAGTTTTTCATTAGAGGCTTTGTCCTTATGTCATTTATTGTTCTGGAAAGTCTCCTCAGGTTCTGGGTAGCGGTCTAGAGACTAGCCCTGAAAAGGTGGCTTAGATTCCATAACTGCACCCTCAGAACTGCGAAATCTGGGCTATAGTCACATGGAGGTAGTGTTATGCATGTTACTAGAGGGTTATAATCATTGGATTGCAGGCTTGTGCATGTGGTTGGGAGTCCAGGTTAGTGGAAAAGAAATCCAGCTTAGGATTTGGGGGCATGGAGCTGTTGTTTAGCTCTTGTGGGTCTCGCAACTCTCGAGGAAGTTTAGTAAAGTTTCAATTTGTTGACTCCGCTTCCTTAATGAAGCTAGGAGGTTGGGTCATTTCATAGTAATTCTTCGTCACATGTTTACCCCGGAAGGCTAGTTAACTTGGGTAAATGTGGGAGGAGTGGGGTACAATTTTTTTTCTCATTCATGAGCTTAATATCATCAAGGAAACACAACTAAGAATCGTATTCTTTTGGTTTGGTGATATTATTTTTTTTTCATCCACGACCCTAACATCAGTCAAAGAAACACAACCATCTCGCTTCTACATCAATGTCTTTCTCTTGTAGTGTCTATTCACATAGTTCTCTAGAATATAAATGTCCATAACAAGATTCATGGAACTTATTTACCTCAAATAATGAAAGTCACAACTTAAATAATTAAAACTAGATATTGAAGATGCAAGAAGACTTGCAAAAATGAGTTTTTGGATCAATGATCTCTATCGACAACTTGTGATGAAATTGAATAAACCTCAACCATGAATTTGTAGAAAGTAGAAGTAGTGTGCATCTTGGATAGTAGATTTGAGATATTTGCTTTAACAATTAAAAGCTTTGTACGATATACTCCCTTGTCTTCTTCTTCTTTGTTACAAGTCTTTTCTCTCCATTTATTTGTGAAGGATAATAGTTGTCAATGTTTTTCAAGACACATAATTATAGAGTGATAGGTGTATGATACATAGGTGGACCCATAATAGTAGCAATATAAATAACCCCTATATGGACATAATCAAGTGATGTGCCCAAGTTCAATGTGTGAACCACGTTTTGACACCAAGTGTAGGGCTCCTATATGTGACCCCAATTTTCTTCTATTTTTTTTTTTAAATACGACTATAAAATGTATTTATAGAAAATTTACAGCTTTGATTCTCGATGTACACTATCACTATTAAATTCTACAACAATTTACAAAAATCATCACGCATTCAATACATTGAAGAATGATAAAATGTTTTGAATTCTAATCTACGATATTTTACACTAAAGGGAAACCTTTCCAAGGAGGTTTACAAATACTAAATTGATAATTACAATTTACTACAACATCTATTGTACCAATATTCAAGTTATAAATCTACTAAATAATAAATAAAACAAATTACAAGAGGTATTGTTCACCCAAGAGAAGGTAGAATCCTTAATGCAAGATGTTATGTTCCTCATTCCTTGCTCATCTTGGCTCCAACAATCAATCTTATGCAATTCCCTTTGTGCTTAACCAGAGTTGTTGACGCACTCGGTTGTTCACCCTACTAACACAAAGTACTCTTCTTCCTTTTGGACCCTCAAGCTGTAGTGGGGTTGCAAGTAGGAGGAGGAATAACACTAGCCGATTGGAATTTGAGATACAACTCTAATCTCCCTAGATCAGTAATTTCTATCCACCACATTATCAACAATGCCTAAGATCACAAATTTACAACAAAATCATAGGTTCTCACTAGAAAACATAAATTATCATTACAACACCCATCCAATGCTAGGGAGCATAAGGATGCCCCCTTCATAATAATTTGTTCCTTTTATATAGTCTTTTAGGTGAGGATTGGATGTGACACTTGTTTTCACATGCAAAATAACTAATTATTAAATTCCATAAATTTGATTAGTCACCCAGCCACATGTCCGATGCACAATTTGGTTGTGATGTAAATTCCCTGTTACTTTTTTTTAAACTAAATATTTTCTCTCACCCAAGAGACACATGTTCCTAAATTTACTCCTAGATGTTCCCTTGTGCCCTTTTTCCCTTCCTTAACTTTTGCTATTTATTTTAGTTAACTCTTTGTCACCTACCAAGATCCTTAATTAGTTGCAATCACTTCCTTAAATTTCTCCTCTTCAAATTTAGTTATCCTTTTAGGATTTTCTCAAGTAAGTTATCTTGATTTTAATTTCTTATAATTACTTATTTAAAAAATTCAAATCTTGCACATATCTATTTATATTTTAGTTCACTTATGTCCACATCAAATTAACTTTAGATTATTCTGCATTTAAACATGATACATTGTAATTAATTTTGTATCTATTATTCACTTAGCTCTAACTTACATTAAACCTCGTTTTATGTATTAATGTACTAACATTAGCGAGGCCAGTTCTTTCAATTATTATGTTTTCACATTTAGTTTAATTTTCTAGTATTCACTTATTAAAATTTAACTTATCTTGATATTGAACAACATATTAAGCCTTAAGTATTATGAATTAACCAAATCATAGTTTCCCTTATCCTCCATTTGGTGCCAAGGGTGTTAATCATGTTTTTTAAGAAGATCATGTTCCAAGGGTACTATGGGTTTCCCTTCAAACACCTATGATTTGAGTAGGGGAAATAAATATTGGTGAAATTTTCAACTCAATAGTCTACTTGTCGCCCTTGTTGATAGCTTCATGGTGATTGAGGACCAAGGCTCCCCTTGATGTGCACCCCTTAGTAGTACCTCATGAGTGACCATATCCATGGTCCAACCTTCAATACATCATACAACTCCAAGGATAAGTACCCCTATACTTCATCTTGTGCCACAAGTGGAGTGCTAGTAAGTATGATCAAGGATGTTGATCATAACCTTCCAAATATGTTTGCTCTCCTTCTCCTATTACACTACCCATATGTGGTTTGTCTGGTTAACACTCATTAAAGCTTGAAAAAATTGCGAGAGCATCCTTCTATGTAATCTATATGTATAAGCATACCCACTATCTGCCTCAATTTCAAGTACCCAAAACATAAATATATAAATCATAATGTGACTCAAAATGTCATGGTATGGGTTATGTCCATAGTCCTCTTTTCCTGCCTCACTCATGAAACAATCAGTAAAAGATCATAAACATGAAATAACTACCATATAGTAAGCATCATAATGATCACATATAAATGTCATAATCAACATTATTAGTATGAGAATGAGGGTAAAATATCATAATATCATGGAAACATGTCTCCTCAAAATACGTAAAAAGTTTGGGATGTCTAGGTCTCATGTCAACTAGAGCATAACACTATAGATTGAGATAAAGGTGAAAGGCATGAAGTCAATCATAAGAAGAAAATTCTAGTTCCATATCATGCCAAGTCACATCTATTGTCAAACAAGCCTCTTTGAAGCCTTACTATTCATAGTATCATATCAACCATATTTTCTGTTGAGTTTTAGACTCATACATGTTAAATTTTAGACCTTTTATCTATCCATCCATCTTACCACCAGATCGTGACTTCAACCTATTTTCCTTTCATTACCATACTTACTCTATTCAACCCCTCTTCCATCCTTCAACAAAACATATGAAATAGAAAAGAAGAAAAATAATGAGTTCAGTTGTGAAAACCGAGGTTTTTGGCACGATCTAAACTAAAATTTTCATTGGAAAACCAAGAAATTGGCCAACGAAAATTATTAGTAAAATATTTGTGACATGCCATTTTTTCACATTTGGTCAATAGGCCTAAAAACCAGATCAATCAACATCCTTGAACATTTTGTCATCATCCCCTCACAAATCCCTAAGCATAACTTCTCCAAAAAGTATGAGTTTCTGGGACAAATTGCTCAAATACATTATTTGTAGCCCCAACACACATTGCCTTCTTGGTCACTTGCGTTCAATGCATGTTGTGTGCTTGTTCACCAGCATTGATCAACACATGTTGCTCCTTTCTACAGGTGCACTGATTTTAGGAATTTGGGAAAATAAAAAAATATCTCTGAAGCTTCCTCTTCTAGAAGCTTCCAAGGTAGTTTTAACTATTTACCACAACTAGAGAGCTTGAATTCCTATATGATCCTATCTTGGAGACCTTATCTCGTATCCCTTGATTTCATCCTCACACCATATGTGGATCTCGAGCTCATAATGGTGAATCCTAAACTACTACACATCCTATAAATTTACTGCCTCCCATAAGGTCTGGGTTGGCTTTTGGAGATTGCTAGTGCCCTCCTGTTGCTGCTTTGAACCTAAAGGAGTTATCATATTCATGCATTAGGGTTGTGTTGACAATGTTGGACCCACCAACATGTTAGGGGATCTCCCTGATAAGAAGTCCCAACTAGACCTCAGACCATTTAGATTAGGGGTCCCAACAGTGGGTAGTAAACTAATGCCTTGACTGCGGTAGTGCACAAACGTAAGTGTGATAACTTTGTCAGAAGCAAGTGTATGACCTTGCAACGATTCAAGTGAGATGCATGGGGGTTCTAACACATGGAAGGGGAAAGGAAGTGTGTCCCTTAGAATCTTGTAATAGTATGTAGCATGAAAGGAACAAACGAGTGAAATGACGTCACAAGTTGGAAAGCGGAATAATCCACAAACCAAAGTGGCAGGTTAAACCAACAACACATCTGCAACAAGATTCATACAATTGCATACAAAATAGTTCATACACAAATGCGTAATTTAAATAACATACATTTCTAAAGCAACCAGAATAGTCCAACTATAATAAGAACATATGCATGAAAACATGTTGGCTTTGTTATATATTAGTAAGTGAAAGTTCCATCCATACATACACCATTGTCAACCACTAGCCCCAATAGTGGATCATTACAGTCAACACCGCTTGCTCCTCCAAAGAGATGTACTTGCTCTACACTGTGGAGAAGCCAAGGCTGGTTACAATATTCTCCAAGCAATGCCTAGGCAAAAGTTTGGCTCCCAAAAGCATGTACTATGAGTTATGAGGTTCTATATATAACAAATGGTGGGGTGACCCTTGACATTCCCCTTTTACTCTTTGAATACCCTCCCGACTCTTCACATTACATAGTGACTGTTCACATTCCACTAATGACACTTGGAATTTCACTTACAATATATTTACAAATAATAATACAATTTCCACATATACCCATGTGGAACAAAATAGGCTTGAGTAAGCCTAACAAGACAAACATCATCACTCGGGGTCTTGGGGAAAGACTAACTTGGCAACATCCTAGTGGTAGTCTTCAGTGACGAATTGATACCAAGCTTCGTAATGCACTATTGTGTCCTCATACTGTTTAGTGATGTCTTTATCAAAGCGGACTCTTGCCTCCATGGATTCCAGGTATATGGTTTCAAATCCTCTATCAAACTCATCTTGAAGCATGTGCAACACTGTCCTAAGTGTGGATGGATCATCGATATACTTCTGCATGTTTTTCACACTGAGCTACAAGTCATCACTAGTGGCTTCGCACATCAACTGCTTTATCTACCTGTTGACCTCCAACATGACTTGGTTCTTCTTCATGGCTTGAGTGAGGGTTCTGATTGAAGGGATCCTGTGTGTCCTCACTATGAAATCTAGACTCCTGAACCACTGTGCATAGACAGCCTCAATGTTGGTGATGAGTGGTGGGAGCTGCTCATAGCTCTGGATCAACATATGAATTCATGCTTTGTCTAGCTCTACTTGCGGCTTCATCATCTTGTGAAAATAAAGTGGGGCTTCCTTGTACCTCATTGTCCATTCATGTACATGCGCAATAGCAACGTGGTTGTCTTTGAGAGTTTGAGCTGTCTTCACGCATTGATATTGAAAATTTTATAGATGGACAACCACTTTGTGCAGAGTGACAAATCTGCTATACAATGTATGCATGGTGGTCTCTAGAGTTGATACTTCAACAAGTATTGCTTTCTTCATTTATGCCATAGTGGATCCTGCGGACTGTCCCCGTTCTCTACCTCGCCTCTTGCAAGTCCTTTGTCATCTAATTGTTCTTTTCTATCAAGAACTTGACCGTTGAACTTGTGGCTTCTGCATAAGCCTTAGAAACCTCGACCATGGTAGCTGGATGTCTTCTAACATCTGACATAAACACCCTTTCCTATTTATGCACAGGTGTTGTGTGATCATCCAAGGGATGCTTTCTTCATGCCTGTACAATCCTTTGTTTTGACTCATCAAATGACAGAGTGTACACATCCATCACTAAATCGTCATCAAGGAGAACAACCTCTGCTTTCTCACTCGAGACTAGTTGTGATTTCGGAGGTGGAAAAGAGTATGGGGCGATCTCGGATGCTCTCGGTATGAGATCGATGTCTTGGTCTTGTGGCTCCCTGTTTTGTCTCCATGTTTGTTTCCTCAACCATCTTCTCAACTTGCTACACAAGTTCCTGAACTTGCACCTTCTCACCATCTTTTTCATCTGTTGGCTTCTCTGACTCCTCAACCTGTATAGCTGCAATTTTCTCTCTCAGTGCACCTTGCCTTCCCTCCTGTTCCTGTTTCTGCTTTTCTTCCCTCTCTCTCCTACTGAGCTCTTGTTCTACTTTCAGCTTCTTCTCCGTCTCCTGTAACTTACTCTATGTATCTTCCAACCTTTGCTTCTCTCTCTTCCTCCATTCTAATCTCCCTTTGTGTTGTTGCCTCTATCTCCAAAGCTAATTTATCATAAGGGGATCTTCTCTAAACTTGTAGCTTTGCTCGACCTCTGGGTTCTCGACAATCTTCCTCTTACCTTTGTCATGTGCTGGTTTGTTGCTCACTGCTACTGTTGTTTTTTCTTCCTATGGCGTTGTTTCCTGCAGCACTACTTTCCATTCTATAGTTATGTTTTCCGATTCATTGAGCCTAGAGGATTTGTAGCAATACCTCTAAGGGTCTTCCTCTAGCCAATGACATGCCCTGTGGATCCATGGGTAATACAACTTCGCATAGTGGTTCTTGCATATGTAGTGGGGATCATACAGATTGAAACTCTTGGTGTCAAACCCAAACTTCTTCAAGTCCTCGGCCTTGACATCCACATCCTTCAAGCTACAAATCTCATACAATCCAATCCACAAAGGAAGAGTAGGCCATGGTGCCTTCTTCCTCCTATGCAATCCTGCTGATAACCCTGTAGAGATATGGTATGCAACCTCTTGCATGACCAGCTTGTCTGTGGATAACCTCGATAGCTCATGCAGAGGATTCTCTTTGCTAAACATCTTGATGAAGGTGCCATCTGCTGAGGCATAACAATATGCAATGTTAAGCAATGCATGCATCGCTTCTTGGGACATGCAAGGTGGATCATGTTCAAAGATCATCTTGTAAATCAGGGTGATGAAGTGGTTAGAAAACCTTGCCATGACTCCTTAGTAGTTGTACTTAGAGAGCAACTTGCAATAGATGTTCATAACATCATCTGATGGTGTCCATTTCCAACCCATGCCAGCGAATTGTTGTTGGGCACAAATTGTATCAAACAAGTACGTGGAAATAAAGAATCTTGCTTTCTTGTCCTTAGGCAGAATTTGGGTATTAGACACATTTCCTTTCAATCGAAGAGCCAACATATCTGACGATTTGAAAGGCTTTCCTTCATTTTCCAACTAATCCAACATAACCACCCAACTCTGCAGAAAGGTCTTTGTTCTCTCTTGACCATACAAGGGGCTTGCAAAGATGAACAAGAGTTGTTAGGCCTTCCTGAGTGACTTAGTCATGTAGACTTGGTTGGGTGTCGCCTTGAACTTCGATGGATCTTTTACCAAACACTTCATGATGTCTCTAGTGTTCACATTGTTGTTGGGAGTGTATAAGAGTGCAACCATGTGGTTCACTGGTTGTGGCAAGTGATATATCTGATGGTAGTTTTCCAACTTGAAGGTGACAAGTTGTATTCCATTTCTACTGCTCAATTTTATCGTCTTGGGATGGGTATGTGAGACAATCCAGTGAATGACATCTATGCATGGGAAGGTAGGGTACTTGCATGCAACCCTGTACAAGCCTGACTTATGGATGTTGACATAGACTTGTCAATCTTCCAGATCTTCCTTGAAACTACCTGCAAATATGTCCTTTATTTCCTTCCATGTAATCTTGATGTCCTTCTCTATGAACATATACATGTCTAC
This sequence comes from Pinus taeda, assembly GCA_000404065.3. NCBI lineage: Eukaryota > Viridiplantae > Streptophyta > Pinopsida > Pinales > Pinaceae > Pinus > Pinus taeda. The sequence goes on from APFE030583753.1 coordinate 194,503, forward strand.
ATAGGTGGGAAAGTTCATTGGCACCTGTTCAACTACATCTCTAGTACTGCTCTCTATAGTATCCTTTGAACCAACTCTCTTGGAAACCATGCTACCTGTACTGCTGAGAGACTGCTCAACAACTAATGTACCTGGAGACAGAGTAGACACTCACGACAAAAAAATGTCAGCTTAAAAACAAAATCACTTCAAGGACCATTCATGCAACAAATTGGGTAATTGTTGGGCAATATTGTGTAGTTGTGACTCTCAAAGTTGAGGGGCTGTCAGCTGGATCTACACATTGGGCAGTCCTAGTTGCCAATGAGAGGTACTGATGACTAGAACTGTGCATAGTGCAGTCTAGTGTGGTTTTTTGTGGGCTGGAATTGTGCAATGTATAGTTTAGTCTGGTTTGATGTCAGTTGAGACTACGCATTACATAGTCCTGGTGGGCAAGACTTAAGATTGACTCTTGGAGCTAGGCAGAGCGCAACTGGAGCCAGACACTGGCAGCCTCCGATAATTTCATGGAGCCAATGCAGAGCCTTGAGTTCCATAAATGCGCAATGCATGCCAGGAAGAGATAGAGTAGAGCCAAGGTAGCCCACATTTGCCCAAGGGTACCTTGAAAATGAGTATATCTAAATGCAGGAGTGAAGTATGGTACAAATCTAAGTGAAATGTAATGCATTCAATCAAAATAAATGTAGGACTTAGTCAAACAGATGAACGACGAAGCTTGTGGGGAGAGTCGCCTCAACATCGACTGTTAATGCAGAAACTGGGTTATGCATGCGACGCTTAAGAAAGGCAATTAAAAACTTGAAAAAACACTTCTACAAGTTAAAACAAAGAAAAACTCCAATAATCGTTGAATAAATTATGCAAAACAACATTCACACAAGCCAAGGAAACAAAAGCGACATAAAAAGCAGCAAAAGACTTGAAAAACAAAACTTACCTGAAAAAGTTGTGTTGATCATGTCGAAGGTTCCTAGATGCCTCGAGAATGCCAGAGCTCCAAGATCGAATGTGAAAATGAGCTCTCGCGACGTCCATTAAATAGATTTGAACGATTTAGGGTTTATGATGCGCATGCCAAAAATCTAGGAAAAAGCGACAAGGGGTGACAATTTTCTAAAATTAACTCAAGTGTAACTCCCAATGCTAAAAATAGATCCCTATTTTTAGGGATGTTTTTTTCCTTTTCGGGAAGGGATTCCATGCATGCATGGAGAAATTACACAGTTTTGGAGGGAACCGGGCAACCTATCGGCACATGCATCAAGCAACAGTTGAAGGAATGCTTCTGCGCGATTTCTGGGTTGAGTGGCTCTGGTTGCCTCTCATGCTTTGCATAGTTTCCCAGCTGAAGAAAAGTTTTCAGTAGGGTTTGCGTAGTTCTAGAGACAAATCTCACTATTGGGTTGATCTGCGCATTTCTTGAGCAAGGCTCACTGCTGGGTTGTACTGCGCAATTATCGAGAGCAAGGCTGGTTGCCCTCTAAGATTGCGTAGTTTGCTATGGCAGTGCAAGAACTAGATGCAACCATGTAATAGGGGGTCATATTGTGGATAGACAACAAAACATGTAAGCAACACAAGTTGTAAAGCAAAAGATAAATTCAAATGAAAACACAAGTATCTGGGTAGTGCAAGACAAACTACTAAGATTTTAGGAAGCTCCAAAACAAAGCAAAGGCAAAATTTTGGAGGGTGGTTGTAGCCACTACAATAGGTTGATGTTGATGTGTGATTTATGAAAAGGAAGGACAAGTCAACTTGGGGAGACATCTACAAAGTCAACTACTAATTATGGTTGCAAACTCTCTCCTATATTTGTTAATACAGAGAGTATCATGTTTTCCTATATTTTTTGTGTTATGTTTGCACTCATGTATTTCAATGCCATGCTCAGTCATTGAATAGAGATTTTAGATTATACTACGTGGATGTTATGGATCCTTTGCTTGTTTTGGTCGTGTGTGCAAGTTCTAATTATAACACTTGGAGCTAGAATTGGAGCTTACAAGCGAGGAGGAGAGAAAGGCTTGCTACAGATTCCAGGTAGGTTTATTTTCCATACTTTAATTTCTCTAAGGAAAAATTCTTTCTTTTTGTCTTCTGTTGTTCTAGGTCAAACCACTAGATCTAGGGAATTCACTTTTGTCCGCAGTCATAAAAATTTTCCATAACAATATTTACCAAGTGATTGACATTTTTGATTGTCAATGATTCCTATAAAGATCAAGTAATGTTTTAAAACAGGACATTTCAAAGATGGAACATGTCCTATTTATTTCTTTTCAATAAGCCTATAGAAAGGTGTATACAATATTTGTATGCATTATTACCTAGAGGTCCTAATCTTGTTCTACTATATAGGTACTATTAACATTCTATTCATATGCATGGCAACTACTTCCATTTTTGAAGAATTTTGCAAATGGTTGAATTCTTTCAAAGCTCTAGTAGAAGATGAAATCAACACTTCCTAAAGACAAAGAAATCCTCTACAACAATAGTAATCAAATAAAATAATTTAGGAATATAAACAACACCCTTGCAATTTCGATCTTGAGTTGTGAGTTTGTCTCCTATGCTTAATGAAATTACAACTTTTAAGAAATCATAGGTTGTATACCTCCAAATTTAAAAGCTCAAAATGAAATAGTTTCATAATAGAGTCTAGCTTTGATAAAAGAAGATGAATGATTGAAGGAAGAGAATTAGAAGCTTTTTCAAAGAAATAAAGTACTCAAAGCTAAGAGTAGAATGTAAAGGTAAAACTACTCCAATGCAAGACAAGGAAAGAAGGATAGCCATCATACTAGAGGAGATGAAACAAAGTTGGTAAGGTTTACTTTTTAATGCTTTCAAATTTTGTTAAAAATTTTCATTTAGAAAGATGACGATAAAAATACCTTTTGTGTGCCTAAATTTTCAATTTTTTATTTTGTTATGGTTAGAAACCTCAAAAGTTTCAAGGCTCAAAATCTAATACTACATCCTACTCACTTGCTAATATACCATCTTCCACTATAAACTTTTCTTTTATAAACTTATCCTAGATTAAATTTCCTATATTCCTAGCCTAGATCCATAATTTTACCTTCATAACCCTAATTTTCCTTATATAATTTGGGAGAATAAAAGGATTGTGGATATCTTGAGTTTGACCATCATGAAGAAGTTTTACAATGTCGTCTCGTTATAAGAAAGCAAGTTCAAAATATTGCTACAAGATTGTTTCATAAAGATGCACTAAATTTTGTGGTACCACAAAATATCAATTTCAAAGGTAAATTATGATGAGGAATGCTCTGCTTTTGTTTTGTGCCTACAAGGAGATTTTGTTATGGTGACTATAAGTATACTATATCCATTATTGAAAAATAATACGTTGTTCTGGGGCATAAATATACTTTGTAGTCCTTTTTTTTTCCAAAGAAAAAATCGAAACTTTTTATTAAGATCATAAAAATTTTACATTGCAAATGCAGGTGCATCCCTTAACAAAAACTGAGAGATTTCCATGACTGCTTTTCTATGAAGCTGCTGTCATTTGAACTCATTCGTTCTCTGTAAAGGCGCTTGTGCTGTTCTATTAGCCTCTGATCCGAGATACCTGTGGGGCCGCGTTCTTATCCTATGAATAGAAGACTGTTCACAAAAGAGATTGGAATTTCCAGCATACCGGCCTCTTCAATAAAGAGGAAGACAGCCCGTCATTTGAAAAACGAAAGCTGTTCCGATATAGCTTAAAGAGGGTATGCAATTACAAACAAATGTAAATAAAAGAGAAGAAAAAACGAAAGGATACTGCCCAGAAATTAGATGACCTGGTTGTAGGGCGACTGATCAGATCTACTGGTCTGGTCTTGGGCCTCTTCAACGATCTTCCAACTGCCCAGAACCTGTGAAAGACCATCTTTGGATAGCTTGTCCGCAGATTCATTCCTTTCCCTGAAGATATGTTGAAGAGAGAAAACGTGAAAATGAGATTTGAGCCTCAAAATTTCTCCCAAGATTTGTTTTAATATTAAGTTTCTGTAGGTACTTTGTCCATTAACCCATCTGATCACGTTTTGAGAGTCCCCAAAAATTTGAATTGTAAGGGTGTGCCTTTGAATGAGCCAACATATAAGGAATTTTAGTGCAAGAAGTTCAGCAAAATTATTAGAGCCTGTTCCTAGACCCACAGAGGCTTTTAGAACATGAGTAGAGGACTCGTAGATGACCAAGCCAGCTCTAGCTATATTGTTTTGAGATGCACCATCAAAAAAACCCCAGGGGATTCCTTCTGAGATCTGTAAATCTGGAATAATTCTTTGAGATTGGGCTTCCTTAGGTTCAGGGATACAGGAAAAAAATGGCAGTGCTTTGAAATGCTGTGATAGTTGAGGGGGTACTCTTATCCTGGAAAATACTCTTGTTTCTGGCTATCCAGATGCCCCAACTGATAATGAGGGGGAGGTTTCGCAGATTCCCATTTGGATGAGATTGCCACCACTTCTGCCAAGCTTCTTGAACATTGCTACCTTCCCATTCAAGTTTTTTGTTTAGCAGTTTCCCAACCTCGCCCCATAAATTGATAACTTATGGGCACCTTAGGAAAAGGTGATTGATTGTTTCTGCTTCTGATTTGCACAAGGTACATCTCCCAGGCCCATGCATGAATCTGGCTTGCAGAATGTCCCAGGTTGGGATTTTGCTATTTAGGATGCACCAGAAGAGAATTTTTGACTTTGGGGGGCTCTTAAGTTTCCAAAGCTGTTTGGACCACCACCACGGATTTCCCCAACCTTTCCTTGACATAAGGAAAGTGTATCCACTCTTTGGAGCGTATTCCCCAGAATCTGAGTGAGCCCAGATTAACTCATCCTGACTATCACTTAGCTGAACATTTGATCTGAAAAGTTCCTGAGTAAACGCACTCCATTCGTTCCTCCATCTTTGCTCTAATTCCAATTCATCTCCATTCTTCCAAGCTTGACCCCAAATAGATGAAGAGCCCGGACTTGCCACTTGATTTAAATATAAAATCCCTTTTGCCTCTAGCTGCTGAACCAGTTATGGGGAGACAACATAGTTTTCGTTACAACCAATCCAGGGATCCTTTCCTATCTTTACCTTTTCTCCATTTCCAACCTTCCAAGCAAGGCCTTGTTCAATCACCTTAAAAGACTCCAGAGTTGCTTTCCAGATTGCCGACACGTTCTTATGGCTCTTTACTGGGTTCCTGATCCAGACTTCTAGAGGAGTTGGATCAATATATTTTCTCTTTACTATTCTGGTCCAGAGATTTTCCATCTTAATGAGGCGCCACCCTGATTTAGCTGCTAATGAAACTCTGAAGTCAGGAAGGCTTTTTATCCCCCAACCGCCCCATTCTTTTGGTCTTGCCACTTTTTCCCAGGCAACCCATGGGAGAACCGACGTTTCTTTTGATCCTGCCCACAAAAATCTGCTACAGATTCTCCTAATTTTCTCCAGCACGCCTTTGGGAACCCATGTTAGAGCTGCCCAGTAAACTGGGATGGCTAATAACACAGATTTTATCAGGGTCAGTCTTCCTGCTCTGGAAAGCCATTTAAAGCTCCAGTGGCTGATTTTTGCTTCAATCTTTGCAATAAGCCAGGACTAGTCCTTCCTGTAATCATTTGGCTTCAACCAGAATCCCAGATACTTAAAAGGAGAGACCATGTTACACATTTCAAATGGGAAATAAAAACTAAACTTCTCCTTTTGTAGTCTATTTAGGTCTTCCACTATGATTTGAGATTTTCTGGGGTTGATCTGCATTCCTGTAGCTTTCAAAAAGAGTTCAAAGATATTTTTTAACTCTTTTAATTCATTTATGGAGCCATTAGTAAACACCAGAATATCATCTACAAAGAGTAGGTGTGAAATGAACAGATTTACCGCTGCATCTATACCTTTTATTTTACCTTCCCTTATGCTTTTATGGATCAGCTGGCTTAGACCTTCAGCCACTAAGAGAAAAAGCAAGGGGGACAAAGGGCATCCTTGTCTCAACCCTTTTTGTCCTTTAAAAAAAGGGGTGGCAGCTCCATTTATGAGGATTGCATAACTGACATCTGTGATACACCCCATAATCCAGCTGATGAAGTCCACTTTGAAGCCGAGGTGTGTTAGAAGAAAACGGATGTATGATCAATTTATCCTGTCGTATGCCTTTGATAGGTCAATTTTGATAACAACTCCCTTCTTGTTTTTCATCTTCACACTGTGGAGGACCTCCTGAGCCACCCCTATTGCTTCATGAATTTGTCTCCCATTCAGAAATCCAAATTGTTCCGGCGAGATGTGCCTTGAAAGAATTGGTTTAATCCTGAGCGCTATCACTTTTGCAATTATTTTGTAAATGCTGTTGCATAAAGAAATGGGTCTAAAGTCCTCGAAAGATTTCGGTGCTTCCTTTTTTGGGATGAGAGCAATGAAAGTTGCATTGAATGGACTATAGATTTCTCCCTTTAATCTTGACTCCTCCACTACTTCTGTGATTTCTTCTCCTATCTGCTCGAAAAAGTGCAAGAAAAGTTCTGCTGACTAGCCATCCGGCCCGGGGCTTTTCTCTTTTGCCATGGATTTTATGACACCTTCCACTTCCTCTTTTGAAACAGGTTCCATTAGAGAGTCTGCTTATTCCTTCTCCACATATCTGTGAAAGCTTTGCGCAGTTTGGATGACTTCCGCAATGGTGATCTCGCCATTGTCTTTGAAAAGGGATTTGAAGTGGTTCACTCCCAGGGATGAAAGAGCTTCAAAGGTCTTTGCCTCTCGTCCTTCTTCGGTCAGTAATTGCCAAATGGTGTTTGCACTCTTCCTTCCCTTTGCATAGTTGTGGAAGAAACTAGTATTATCGTCCCTTGCGTTGAGCCAGATAGCTCTACTCTTAAGTCTCCATTCTTCCTCTTTTGCCAGCAGGATTTGATTCTTATGCTTTTCCAGAGCTACAATTTTCTCCTTTGATTCAAGAGTCGCGTATCCATCCTCTTCTATGCTTTCAAGCTTCTGGAGTTCCTCTGAAATCTTGGTTAGGTCCTCGTTCTGCTTTATTTTCCTGTCCTTTGCCCATAAAATTATCGCCTTCTTCAGTCTTTTGAGATTTTCCATAAAGAGAAATCCCTTATTCTCCTGTGATCCTCTGGTAGCATGTATCCATGTATCTTGGAATAATTTGTTGTAGGATTCTTCTTGAAGCCAAGAAGCATTGAATTTGAATGGTGCTGGAGGTTTTGGGGGGACTTTTGCCAGCTCAAGAAATATCAGAAAATGATCTGAAGGACCCCCTTCTTCCACCCATTGCCTGAATAACGGAATAGCAGCTGATAAAGCCTCATTAATTAAGAATCGATCTAGTCTCTTCGCCACCCTGGCCTCTCCGACTCTTCTATTCCTCCAAGTTGGTTTCAGCTTGATGAGGTTAGCTTCCATGAGGTTGTTTGAGGCTAGTACATTTATAAAGAAATCTGATTGCGGATCCTCTCTAGCAGCGGGACCCCAGGCTTCCGCTCTGCCTAGAGAGAAGTTTAGATCTCCTCCCATCACCAAAAAGTTATTCTTCATAAAAGATTTCTCCAACAGATCGTTCCAGAAAGGAATTATTCCTTGACATGGCACATAGATGTTGATGATAGTTAAGGGAAAATCAAATTCAGTGGACTGACACTCTATCCCCAACACTTGCTTCATTCCCCAATGGTTCCAGATCTTAATTTTACCTTCTCTGATTCCAACAGCCAATCCTCCTGAGTGGCCATCAGAATCTATTGCTGAAAAGGTCCATCCTGGAAGGAGAGCGTTAAGCATTGATTCAATGTCCGCCCCTTTCCCCAGGGTCTCCAGAAGAAGTAAAACGTCCGCCTTTGAGTTCATCACTATCTCCCTGAGAGCCAGTTTTTTGGGCTTACTGGCTAAACCCCTATAGTTCCAGGAGGAGATTATCCTTTGTAAACAGAAGCGGGGGCTTGCACTGCTCTAAGTGCCCCTGTGATTGAAAGTTGTTTCCCGTCTGCTACATCGTAAATGGCTTGGACTTGTGCCACAGAGAGCCTAGATTTCCTACCCCTTTTTTTCCCCTGCTGGCTTAGGGATGAAGATGGCTTGATGCCCCCCACAGTAGACATCGGACTATGCTTATTTACAAGAGAGCGAAGGTTGTAAGGGCATGGAGGTTGCTGAGGTAGAAAGGGGGATTCAAGGCAGTGCCCAACGCGATTCAAATCCAGAGAAGGGATAGCTTCAGATAAGCTATCAATACAAGTTTTCATAATGCCCGCATCCACCTTTTGATCCTTGGTCTGGCTAGGGGGCAGCCTTGATGGGGTCACTTCGGCAGCCTTCTTTGAATCCCCTAGATCTAGTCCCGCTTCAATCGATTCCTGCGGATATGCCTATGGATCTACTTCCTGGTCCTCACTCCCTTGCTGCTTATCTAACTCCAATGGTTCCTCTTCCTGGGCTACTGATTTCTCCTTATTTGGTTGAACCTGAGGGTGCTTGTAGGTCTCATCCGTCCTCTCCATCGATCTCTGGGACCTTCTCCTTCGACTTCCTAAGGGGCAGACCTTAGCCAAGTGCCCGTACTCATGGCATCTGTGGCAGCGGAACGGCAGGTATTCGTAGTCCAAGATTTGTTCAAACACATAATCCTTATATTGAAGGATGATTTTCTCTGCCAGTCCTCTGCTGGGTCTAAGATTAACCAGGATCCTCGCCATTGCCCTGTTGTGAGTTTCCTGGAAAGACATGTCTGCCTCCAAGTAAGAACCCAGCCGGTTCCCCATCGCCTTAAACACTGATTCAACCCAAAGGAATGAAGGCAACCCTGGCGCTCTAACCCAAACCGGGAAGACATCGGCCTTTTCGTGGACTGCATCAAACATGGGGCTCCAGTTTTTGAACAGCACCAGAATGTTCTCGATCGACCAATGCCTCTTCAGTACCCAGTCAACTGCCTCTTTGTTCTCAAATCGGACTGAGAACCATCCTTTTGCTAAAGTCTGCACTCGAAAATCTCTGATTGATTCTGATTTCCACTTCTGCATGCCCCAGGTTTGGATGTATACAGGCGAGAATTTCTTCCCTCTAACTCTGCCGACCAGGGTGCATTCAGCGACCTCCAAAATTTCTTTGATCTGGACATCCATGCCCAGCACTAAATTCCCTTCTACTCCTTGGGATTTAATCAGTTTCTGATTTTTCCTTTGCCCTTCTACTGGTTTTGTTCCTCTTCTAGGGACTCTTTGGGCTTCATTCCCCAGCTGCCCTCTATGCACATCTGGCCCGGAGATCTGGGGAAAAAGATCTGATTCCAGGCAAGTATCCTTCGTATACGAAAGAGGAGGATGATGGGTTTCGAACAGAGGCTGATTAGTTACCTGACCTTTCTGGATTGAACGCCTGTCTTCTCCCCTAGACGCCTGAAGATCTACGAGAATCTGGTCCTGCCCCTCCGTCTCTTTTGTGCATCCCCTGCTCGATCTATGGTGCTGATGTTGTTTCTTGCCTTCCAGGTGCGCTAATACCTTCTCAAGCGAATCATTGGCCTCGACTGAGTGGGTATGGGTCGATCTGTCGGAGTCCGAGAAGTACGGGGAAGGTGTTGGGCCTTCCACCGAACCAAAATACCGAGCAACGTTCTCAGATGTTGGGTCTTTTCCCCAGACAGAGAGAATATCTTCCTTCGCTGGATCAAGGTCGATGCCCTCCTCCGGATTAACCATGATTAGTGAGCAGGTTGAGAAACGTTGTCGGCTGGTCGGTCGCTGAGAAATCGATGTCAGAAGAAACCTAATCCTATTCCCCCAGAAGAATTTACCAGGATTTTTACCGTTACTGAACTTCGGGTATCTGATCTTCACAGGCCGTGGGCCTCCACCAACCTTCCCTACCTGCCTTGCATTTTAATGATGACGGTCTGCTGCTTTGCGCCCCGTCCATTGGAGTTGGCCTTGTCCTCGGCCCTACGGGCCTAAGACTGACTCAAACCCTGCTTCCGAATCCTACCTGCTGCTGCGATCGCCATCGTGCCTAATCAAAGACCATATTATAATTTGTAATCACTTTGTAGTCCTTGAGAAGAAGTATGCTCAGTTTTGGAAGCACAAGCATACCCTATTTTATTAAGGTACTCTGATTTTGAGAGAAGGAAAGTCTCTATAATTGATGGAAATGATGCTTTCTTCTTTAATGAATAAGAGACCATGGAAATACTTTGTCTTCAAAGAAGTTATAGCATGCATAATTGACATGACATAATGCAATATAAGTTATTAAAGAGTGGTCAATTTTGAGAGAAATAGTGCTTTGTTTTTTAACAAGGGAATGTCTTGTTATCAAAAAAATGATTCCCTGTTTTTGAAGTGGAAGATACTCAATTTTTAGAAAAAATAGTGCCTCGTGTTTAAAGAGGATAATGTCTTGTTTTCACGAAGTATTTTTTTAAGATGAAAATGACATGTTTTCAAGATAAATGACGCCGTGTGTGTTGAAGTGGAAAGTGTATTGTATTCATTAAAATCTATGCCTTGTTTTTTAGAATGAAAAAATATTGCTTTCAAGAAGGATAAATGCTTTGATTTTAGAAAGACAATGCCTTATTTTCAAGGAGGAGGATAATCTACAGGATGCCAAAAGAGATACTTTGTTTTGAGGAAGAAATACTTCGTAAAAATGACCATGAAAATTATGAGAGATTCTACTCTGTTTTTCAATGAAAATATCACCTATAGGAATGCATGATGGAAACCTACAACAATGGAAGAATTCTCCTCAAATCAAAATATTTATTTTGAAATAGAGGAATGATGGTATGAACAAAGGTTTGATGCAACAAAGTCATTGTTTTATAAACTCATACAAAGAGCATTTGTAGAAGAATATGTGCTCGAATTTTGAAAAAAACCAAGTATCACCACCTACAATAATAATGAGAAACAATTGTGATGGAAATGAGGAGTGTTACGCATAATACATTTTGTCTTATTCAAGATGAGTACAAAATAAAAAATCTATGTTGATATAGGGCAATCATTGAAATGACATGCTTCAAATCGAGCTTGTTCAATATGTTTGTATTCCAAAACAAAATTTGAATGTGAATGAAAATGTTCTCTGGAACAAGAGAGGACATTCTTAAAAGTTTTAAAAGCAGTGAAGGGTCAAGTGCTATCACACAAGAATCAACACTCACAAACTTGTGGTTGTTACATAGGAGCCAACCACAAGAAGCTCAACTTTAGAGTTAAGAATTATAACGCTAAGGTTTGTTTTTTTAATTCAACTAAGCATGTCTTGAATTTTTCAAGCGCTGGTAAACAAAACAAATTAGTTATGAATAACATGATACTATTTATATTGATGATATTTTTGAGAAATATTATGGGCAACCACAAGAACATTTTGAGGAGCCACATGTACATTTTGAACATTTACAGGTACACTTTGAGTAGCCATAAGTACAATTTGAGGAAAGGGAAATGTTTGAAGAAAAAGGAAGATTTAAACTTGAGAAAGATGTAAAATTTCATGATGAAGACAATCTTGGAGTGTTAGCATAAGATGCAAAGGATCCATAAATAGTTTTGGTTGCATGAGAACATGCAACATCTCTACTTTGGGAGAGATGTTGGGTGTATTTTTTCTTAGCATAAGCCCAAAATTTGGCTCAACGCATCCACTTTATATTTCATTTTGTCCATTTTATATTTATTTTGGTTCCAAAATTCATGGAAAAGGTGTTTAAGTCATCCTCTTCTAAATAATGAATTTTTGATAGTAAAAGAATTGCATTAAATAAAAAATCTAACCAAGAAATTACTAAACTTTTTGCAAATGCTCATTCTTTTGAATATATGTAGGACAACTAGGCAAAATCCAATACATCACTTTTGTTCCTTGGGACCTAGACATGGATAAACACCTAGTGTTTCCTCGGAAATCAGCCTATATAGACCTAGTCAACTTGGCTAGTTTTGAGGAAAATCCCCTATTTTGAGCTAAAAATCAAATATGTTTTATTTTGTTAGGGATTAGATAAGATTTTAAGGGCTTATAAGGTTGGGATTAAAACCAAATGGTTCCTAAAAATATTATTTTACTTTATGGAGTGATAAATCATAACCTTTTTAGTTTTAAGAATTTGTATAAAGGTACCAAGTGTGTGAAGACTTAACACTACTTCTGTAGTTTCAAAACTAGTTTTGAGAATTTTTGTATCAGACTTCTATGAGCAGTGTTGTAGCTTTACTTGTGTCCTTTTCATCAATAAATGAATTCTTTCGAGTTTTTGTATCTGATAGTCTTCCATAGGTGTGATTTTTTGAAGTTAGAGGCCCCCCATAGTCAACTTGTGGGCTTAATTCTTTTGTTGTTCATAAGTGTGTTTTGGTATATATTTTGATGATATTTTAATATTGGCATATATTTATTTTCATGTACTTTCTCAAGTCATATTATATATACTCATGATTCTCTCTTTATATGCTTAAAACTATCCATAACTAGCCTTTTAAGCTTCCTGTCCAAGCTTGTTTTATTGATTGTTTTGTATATACTAGTCTACTTTGTTGTCCATGCTTATTTGAATTATTGTGCACATTTGTTTTATTTGCTTTCCATATCTTTCTTTTTAATCATTGTTAATGAGCAAAAGATATCATATATTAGTTGATGTGCACGGGATCATCTTATTGTTGAATTTCGTAAAAGATTAAGAGAGACCATCTCTTCTTCCTTCTAAAGAGAAAAGGCCCTAATGCATTATCTATTTGTGAAACTGGCACTGTCTCAAGAAATATTAGTTTTTCATGCTTTCATAGGTTATACATTGAATGGAAAAACAAGCCTATTGTTGGATGTTTTACAATATTAACAGTGACCACCCAATTTGGAAAGGCCTTAGTGCATGCAAGTCCCTTAGACTAAACTTATTCTATCATTGCTTTCATTTCTTGTCAATTTCCCTTTCAAAGTATTTCATTTCAGTGTGGTATTCTCAAAATCAATAGTACATGACAATGTACAAGATTAGGAATCAACCATTCACTCTTGGGAAACCAAGAAGGTTTCAACATTTGGGACACCAATTCATGCCTAGTCATTTAACCAATTTTGGGTATATGTGTGTTTCATTTTCAAAGCAATGTGATTAGATTAAGTTTTGTTTCATGCTTTCTTAACTTAGTCTTTTAATTTTTGCTAAAAATAATAATCTAGACCTCTAATAGTTGACTTTAGTACTTAGGCTTAAACACAACAATCATAGTACTTCTAAGTTTATGAAAGCCTGGATTGATATAAATATTATGTCCCAATCTTATGTCCATAGATCGTACAAACAATAATTTCCATCACTTCTCCTCCCTATGATGATCAACATTGCAGAGGTTGCTATGATCTTGTCTTCTTCTCCTTTCCCACTATTTACATCTTATTCCCCTCCTTTCAAGTTTCCTAGTGTTCCTTCTCCTTTTAACAACTAAATTTCCCTTTCTTGTGGCCTATGTTTTCTAGGTACTATGCTTGCACATAAGCCTCGACAATCGCTTTAGGTTTGAGAAACACCACTTGCTTTCGCATAAGGCCGTGTAGACCCCTCAAATACTTGAGTATATTTGGGTTGTTGGGAGAGATACCCAATGTTATTTCCATCTTTCTAAATTCTATGGTGTACTCCTTCATTATCAACCCCCGTCTTTGCTCAAACTAATTCCAGTAGATCCACTGGTTCCCTACATATCCAATAGGGAAATTGGAATTTATGAGAGTTTTAAAATCCTCCCATATAGTCACTAGAGGACCCCCCTCCAACTTAAGAGTTTCCATGTGTCTTTGTTATCAGGTCAAGGCATGGTCATCTAATTTCAAATGAGCAAATGAATTTTTCTATTCCTCATGTATGTGGTGAACACTAAAGTAAACCTCTAATTGCCACAACCAATGATTTAATTTCAAAGCATCGTTCTCACCTTGTTATGGCTTGATCTCCACCTTTGCTTCCATCTCGAAGAGGGACTATGAATGGTTCATGAAACTCTATCTTAGCTACTCTTTTTCATGTTCTTTCTTTGACTCCTCTAGTTCTTCTTGATCCCCCAATTTTCCATTTGATTTATCCTCTGAGCTTGGAACCTGTTGAAAATAGCAACAAGAAACGCTAAAAATAGAAAAGCTAAAAATAACATTGCTATACATAGCATTTCAAGATATATTCCAATTTTGATTTGTCCTTGAATCAAAATTTCGAATTTAGTCTCATTAGCTATTTGAAAAATAATTAATTAATTCATCTTGAGTTAATTAGTTGGAGAAAATCAAACATGAAGTCTTTGTGAAGACATGCAACATTTATTCCTTTGATTGAGGAAGTTATCCCTTAATTAAGGAGATAAGGTTGAGTTGTATTTGAGTTGAAATTAGTTATCTCAGTTAACTTTGTTAAGTCTAGTTAAATTAGTTCCAAACAGTTTGTGGAACTAATTGTGAGTTCAGTTAGTTAATGCAGGCATGCATGCAACTAGTGTTCTCTTGTTAAGTTATGGTATGTTCTATGCTTATAACAATTTACTTCTTTTTCTTATTATATTACATAGATTAGCAATCACATGTACATAACAAGCCAAGACAAGAGACACAAGATGTGGCGGCTAGCCAGGGAAAAACCCAAAAATGTGTGGGGAAACCCTTTGATCAAATCTTCTTTTATCTTCAATAATTCAGCAGAGAGAAATAGTACAATAAATCTGATTCATATCAGCAGTAGAAAACCCTAGATCAACAGCATCAGCATTAGCGGCTTCATTATCAAACTAGGGCAGACGATATCTCACAAACCGACCGTTGTATTGACTTCATTCCACCACCAAAAGTTGTGGCTTTCAGAGGAGGTTCAGATGAACCTACAACACAATTCCAAAGATGAGATCTTCTAGGCCACGCAGGTCAATCTTTGGATCTGCAGTTGCAGCTTCAGGTTCAACAGCTTCCGGCTTCACATGTGTGAGAGAGAGACTCATTTCTGCGCAGTAGAGAAGAGACTCATTTCTGTGTAGTAGAGAGAGAGATATGTGATGAGAAGAGTGAGTGCAAATGAGGAAAATTCCTCTTATATTTATACACAATGTTGTTGTTTGAATAGATGCGACTGTTGGGCTTCTGAGCCTACATGAGTTGTAGGTTTGCTTGATAATAATTCCATAATCAAAATAAATTCATATCTCCATGAATACTTATCGGAATCAGATGATCTTTATATCAATCCTACACCTCTCGACGAGAGGAATCTAATAAAATATTATCAGCCATGAACAAAAGGACCCACATGAGTTTTTCCCTGGTTGCCAATTTTAACACTCCCTCTCAACCAGGGAGAAATTCATCTGCAATCTATCTATCGGTCATTACTATTCATCCATCAAATGCACTACCCTGTACAGCCTGACCCTTGCCATGCTCTGCTCTATTCTGCTTGTTCTACCTTGTCTTGTTCTGCCCTGTACTAATCGGTACTATTTTGCTCTGCACTTCCATTTTTCTATTCTGCTTTGCTTTTGTCCGAATTATGAAGAAGAATAAATGATCGAGGATGTATCATACTGACTCAAAGTCAGTCTCAAAGTATGTACCACTGGTCCTAGACCAGTCTCAACCAACCCGAAGTCAGCGTCATAGTGAGTACAACTCCATTGGTCCTAGACCAGTATCGTCCTCCATTGACTCAAAGTTAGTCTCAGAGTGCGTACCACTGGTCCCAAACCAGTCTCACCCGACCTGAAGTCAACTTCATAGTAAGTACCACTCCTACCACTGGTCCCATACCAGTATCGCAGTCTTAGAGAGTGTACCACTGGTCCCAGACTAGTCTCAACCGACCCGAAGTCAGCATCATAGTATGTACCACTCTCACTAGTCCTAGACCAGTACTGTACTGACATGAAGTTAGTCTCGGAGTATGTACCACTAGTCCCAGACCAGTCTCAGCTGACCCGAAGTCAGCGTCATAGTATGGTACAACTCCTACCACTGGTCCCAGACCAGTATCGCAGTCTCAGAGAGTGTACCACTGGTCCCAGACTAGTCTCAACTGACCCAAATTCTGCGTCATAGTATGGTACAACTCCTACCACTGGTCCAGACCAGTATCATTGATCCCAAACCAATGGAGGTCATCCTAGCATAGGGAGTACGGTAGATACAACGATGCATCCATTGGTACTACTATGGTCCCTAACTTCATTTCCCTGCTCATTGATCAGATGAGAGGTACTTCCCATGAGTCCCAGACTACATGGGTAGGATGCTTGATAAGAGAACTAATCAATCCTGTCCTCACAGGAGAACACATCAATCCTGCTACAATTGCCATGGAGAACACATCAATCTAGGCCGCCATGGAGAACACATCAACCTAGGCCTCATAGGAGAACACATCAATCCTGCTACAATCACCATGGAGAACACATCAATGCATGCCTCACAGGAGAACTAATCATCCTACTACACAAGAGAGCGAATCATCCTATTCCACAAGAGAGAAAATCATCTTCTCCCACAAGAGAGAGAATCATCTTGTTCCAGTGTGCACCACCAGGGGAGGGTGAGTCACCTTATGGTCGTATGTTGTTCCATTAAGAACCGCAAGCCCTCAGAGATCCCAGAGCTCAATGTATACAACATGCAGGACCCTTGTACAAGGGTTTCTTGACGACTCCAAGTCATTTGTGAAAATCACAGATTAGATCTTTCCCAGGTCTTTGACAAGGTGTATCAACTTGTACATCATCTTAATGCGATGGAGCCTCCTTGCTCATTGATTTACCATATCCTAGATGATGTCTATCTGCTGGAGCAATTGACGTATACGAGATTCCTCATTAATCAAATCCCACCTCTGGTTGTTACAGAGAATCACAATGGTATCCAATGTAAATCCAAACAGCTCATTGAAGAGCTTTCGCAATCAGATTGCCTCACACGAGGTCATGCTAGCAACAATATCTTCTACTGCGACGATGCTCAAAGCCACCGACTTCTGCTTCCTACTCATCCAGGATATCAAAGCAGATCCCATGGTGAAACAACACTCGAAAGTGCTCTTATGGTCCACCACACTGCCTACCCAAACAACATCAGTATATCCAAGTAGTCTCACATCTTCGGTAGTGTATCTTAACCCATTGTGCCACGAATATATCTCAGAAGATTCTTGGCATCAATCCAGTGAGGCTCAACCAAATATGAGCTCACAATGCTAACTACAAAACATATGTTCAGATGGAGGTTCACCAAGAACATCAATTCGAATGAGTTTATGAAACTCAGAGGCATTTCCCAAATCTGGTCCGACATCACTACCATATAGCTTCTAAAAGTTAAGATCCTCGAGGTAGTCACAGGCTTGCAGTCCACCATATCAAATATTTTCAGAATCTTCACCACGTATTTTCCTTGAGACAGGAAAATTTCCCTTGGCTTCTGCCACACTTCAAGTCCTAGGGAATAGTGCATCAGTCCTAGGTCCTTCATTTCAAATTCAGAAACCAACTCCCTCTTACAATTTTGAATGAGAGGGTGTGCACCTGTTAGAAAGAGGTCACCCACATATAACACCAGTATGAGACGTTTATCATCTTCAACCTTAAAGTAAAGGTTAGTATCGGCTTCACTCCTAGTGAATCCCAGCTTCATCAAGTAGCTGTCGATCCTCTCATACCATGCTCGGGGTGCTTGCTTCAGCCCATAGAGAGCCTTCTTCAACCTGCATACATGAGATTTTTGATCATAAATCTCAAATCCTTCGGGTTACTCCACATAGACCTCTTCTTTGATCGAACCATGTAAGAACGCAGTCTTGACATCCATCTGATGCAGGTTCCATCCTTGTGAAGTGGTAAGGGCTATGATCGAGCAGATGGTCGTATATCTGGAAACAGGTGCAAATATCACATCATAGTCTATACCTTCCTCATGGGAGAAACCACGAGCAACAAAATAATCCTTATACTTTTCCATACTTCCATCTGCTGCAAGCTTTATCTTGTAAAGCCATTTGGAAGTAACAACTATCTTGTCCTGGGGTCTGGGAACTACTTCCCAAATATCATTCTTCATGATAGATTCATATTCTTCGGTCATACATCCTTCCATACTTGATGCTTGACGGCATCTAAGAATGATGAAGGCTCATTTTGTATGATCGTGCTCATGATGGTTAGGTATCCCTGATACCTGTTAGGTTTCTTACTTTCATCAAAGGTTCGTCGGAGTGCAGCATGTCCTTCAGCATCATCAAGTAGCCCCCTAAGCCATGAAGGCCTTTTCCTAGAAGAGGAAGGCTTAGGTGGATAAATAAGATCCATGGGTTCCTCCACATCAAACATTGTTACATCATCTACCCATAGAGATAGTTTCAACAATCGTACGGTTCTTCCTTTTCACCACACCATTCTACTCAGGAGTATGTGGTGTAGTAGTCTCCCTCTTAATGCCAGCCTCAGATATGCTTAAGTGAACCAACTGTAATATATCAAAGGTCTTGCTTTGGCTTGAGGGGAATGGTCCCCTTTTGAGCTTTCCTTCGACACATCTCGGACATACACCTTCTTTCTCTACTTGGAATTCGGGCATCCCTGTTACCATATGTCTTACATCGGGTAGAGATTTGTAATGAAGGTGGGCAAACCTCCGATGCTAAAGTTTGGACTGAAGAGTTGTGTCACAAGACATGACACCTAGCAGACTTCCATCGACCTGATATAATGAATCAACACTAAACTCAAGAGTAAAGGCATCTTTAACATTATTTTTCCATATACATACCTTGCCATCGCTAAAGGTTACCTTGTAGCCTTTGTCTTCATTTCCAAGATGGACACTAGGTTCTTTTTGAGGTCAGGTGCATTTAATACATCCTTGACTTTCTAGCCTTTTTGAATGGTTGTCCTCTTCCTCGATTCCCAGCTCTCCTCTTACCTTTCCTATTGAATTTTCCATCCCTTCTATTACCATGAGAGGGATTTTGATCATCGTCACGGTGGGAGTCCTTTCTATCAGGGCATTTCCTTGCATAGTGCCCTGCTTTATTGCAAATGAAACATCACCCTTTTCTTCCACCCTTTGATCCAACCTTTCTTTTTGATTTAGACCCGAAATTATTTCTTTTCTTAGCATGAGAAGAAAAGGTAGGAGGAGGACCTTTAGACAAGGGCATTTCCTGCTCTTCTACCCTTGTTTCTTCTTAAATGCATCTAGCCATTAATTCCTCGAAACCAGGAATTACATTATAGTTTAAAAGAGTAGTTCTGAACATGTACCATTCGGATGGTAATCCTCCAAGAGTTGTGAGTGCCATTTCTCTGTCAGTAGTAGTCTCCCTAATAGATAGGAGATCGTTCTTGATCTCGGTGATTCTTAAGAAGTATGCTTGCATACTCTCATCTTTACCCTTCTTGATTTCCCTCAGCTTATTTCCAAGAAACAAAACTTGATTTGCATCATTAACTTTAAATAAACTCACCAGTCTATTGTAGATTTTCTTGGAGGTGTCTAGATCAGAGATGTAGGCCACCAAGCACTTATCGATAGAGTCCCAGATGAT
Source organism: Pinus taeda (assembly GCA_000404065.3). Lineage (NCBI taxonomy): Eukaryota > Viridiplantae > Streptophyta > Pinopsida > Pinales > Pinaceae > Pinus > Pinus taeda. The sequence continues at coordinate 214,109 of APFE030583753.1, forward strand.
ATTCTATTTTGACTTCTTCAATTTTCCATTTGTTCCATGCAGCAGCGGATGCATTTGATGGAGGCTCAACAATATTGCCTCTCATATGACCCAACACTCCTTGATCCTCCAGGGTTAGATCGATAGACATCTTCCATCCGTGATAGTCAGCTTTCTCACGGAGCTTGTCTTCGGCAGGAAAGAGTGTTGAGGACCCCATAGTTCTTTTAAGATAGCCTTTCCAATCTTCTCTTCGGTGATTGCTCTTGCTCTTGCTTGGGCTTTGTCTTTACATCAGCTCCGATACCATGTTAAGTTATGGTATGTTTTATGCTTATAACAATTTACTTCTTTTTCTTATTATATTCCATAGATTAGAAATCACATGTACATAAAATAAAGTACAGATAGAACATTAAACAATCGACAGAAAACAAGCCAAGACAAGAGACACAAGATGTGGCGGCTAGCCAGGGAAAAACCCCACAATGTATAGGGAAACCCTTTGATCAAATCTTCTTTTATCTTCAATAATTCAGTAGAAAAACCCCACAATGTATGGGGAAACCCTTTGATCAAATCTTCTTTTATCTTCAATAATTCAGCAGAGAGAAATAGTACAATAAATCTGATTCATATAAGCAGTAGAAAACCCTAGATCATCAGTGTCAGCATTAGCGGCTTCATTATCAAACTAGGGCAGACGATATCTCACAAACCGATCGTTGTATTGACTTCATTCCACCACCAAAAGTTGCAGCTTTCAGAGGAGGTTCAGATGAACCTACATCACAGTTCCAAAGAGGTGATATTCTAGCCCACGCAGGTCAATATTTGGATCTACAATTGCAGCTTCAAGTTCAACAGCTTACGAATTCACATGTGTGAGAGAGAGACCCATTTCTGCGTAGTAGAGAAGAGACTCATTTCTGCACAGTAGAGAGAGAGATATATGTGATGAGAAGAGTGAGTGCAAATGAGGAAAATTCCTCTTATATTTATACACAACGTTGGTGTTTGAATAGATGCGACTATTGTGCTTTTGAGCCTACATGAGTTGTAGGTCGACTTGATAATAATTCCATAATCAAAATAAATTCATATCTCCATGAATACTTATCGGAATCGAATGGTCTTTATATCAATCCTACACCTCTCGACGAGAGGAATCTAATAAAAATATTATTAGCCATGAATAAGATGACCCACATGAAGTTTTTCCCTGGTTTCCAATTTTAACATCTCTAGATAATTGAATATTCTCTCATAAATAACTCATGCAAGTCAGTTTAGATAGAGACCCAGTTGATATTAGAGGTAGGGACAGTGTACTATCAGTTGCTAGAATATTCCCATGTGAATATCTCTTGCATGCAGAAGGAATTCATTCCTTGAGGATTGCACAGTTACTACATAGGTAAGCGCAGTGCGTGAGGTGATTATCACACAGGTGGCAGCTGGAGGACCGAGGAGAAACTGCACAAGGAAATAGAAGGCTTGGAGGACTGAAGGAAGGCATTTGTGTTGTCTATTCTATCTATGAGTAGTAGTGAGGGATTTTACTGAGAACTGGATAGCTTGAGAGCTAAAGCTTTGTGTAATACTGAAATATTTCCACTTGTATGATAATACAGATAGCGGGGTTTTTAGCTGAGCTTTCCCTAGAGTATTCTTTTGTGTTTCATGTGTGATTGAATCTTATTCTCTGTTATATGTGTTCTGTTTGATCTTGCTCAAATCGATTAAGATTTCACAAGTTTGGTTGTAGAAGTAGATTAAGTATTTTGCTTTAGTACATTGCATAATCAGTTTAATCTACGGTGAAATTTCTATATGGTATTAGAGCAAAGGTGATCAAAGCGGAGAACAATATTAAAGAAGTTCGAAGTTCGAAGTTTGAAGTTCTTGATTGTAGGTACAAAATCGATTTCTTATCACATATCAAAGTTCACCAATGGCGTTCAATGGCTTGAGACTCGAGTATGCCCTGGATGGTAGCTCAAATTACATAGCATGGAAGGATCGCATGGAAGTGGTATTAGAGGACAATGGTTTGAAGGACTTCATTTACCAAGAAATCCCCAAGCTAGCAGCAACTAATGCCCAAGAATTGGCGGATTGGAAGAAATGTATGGCGAGAGAGAGGAGGATTCTTTTAAAGGGAGTTTGAGACCATATTGTCTCAAGTCTCCATGGGAAGGAGACTCCATTTTCAATGTGGAAGGCATTGAAGGATCTATATCAGAACAATATCAACCAGAGGAAGCTGGCGCTAAAGGAAAAGCTTCAGAAAATTAAGTGTGAAAAGGGAGACATGATCTCTACATATTTGAACAAGATCACCACCTGTAGAGATGAGCTTGGAAGTGTAGGAATCACAATAGCTGATGATGATATGGTGAATCTTGCTCTCCTCGATCTTCCTAAGATCTGGCATATCTACTAGGACTCAGTGAATGGAAGAGAGAAACTTCCACATTGGGAATCACTGTGGTCAGATCTGATGTAGGAGATTAGGAGAAGCACCAGAGATGGTTCTTCATCTAAGCATGATGATGAAGAAAATATAGCCTTAGCAAGTAAGGCGCGGAAAGGGAAAGGGAATTTTTCCCATTCCAAATCGAGTTCTTCCCACGGTGGGAAGAATATTGACAAATCTAAAGTGAGATGCTTTAATTGTCGTGAGGTGGGCCATTATGCAACTAATTGTTGATTGAAGAAATCCAAGAAGGGATCCTCAAAAGGATCAGATGGTGAGGCACTGGCCTCACAGTTCAAATTGGATTTTACCCTCATCACATGCATGGTTTCATCGATGGTGGGTTGTGTTTGGTACCTAGACAGTGGAGCCTCCTTCCACATGACCGACGATAAGATTTTATTCAGTACCTTGGAGGAGAAAGACCTCCAAATGCGCATAGAGATGGGCGATGATGGAAAGTACTGTGTTTCAAGCGAAGGTATGGTTGTATTTCAGAGGGAGCATGGAGCTCCTCTCACCCTGACTGATGTAAAGTATGTGCCTGGACTGAAGAAAAACTTGGTATTGGTCACGATGTTGGAAGAAAAAGGTTATGATGTAGTCTTCAGTAAAGGAAATGCATTCTTGAGACACATAGCCACGGGCTAGACCAAGAGGATTGGAATTCGAGTGAAGAATCTCTACAATCTAGAGGTAGATGACTGTGCTTCATTGAGTTCCAAAGCAACTTTTTTTCTTTTTCTACCTTCTGCAGGTGGGGAAGTAGTATAGTGCAAAGCCAAGATATTTGCAAGTTATGGCATAGAAGGTTGGGCCACTTGCACCATGGGGCCTTGAAGATCATGTAGCAGATTTCTATTGGACTTCCCAAAGGTAAACTTGAGCAAGTGGACACATGCAAATATTGTACCTTGGGTAAGTGTGCAAAATCTTCCTTTCATGATCGAGACAGTTGAGCTGAAGCAATCTTGGAGCGAGTTCATACAGATGTGTGTGGACCATTCTCAACAGCCTCCACCGCTAAACAAAGGAATTATGCGATTTTTATTGATGATTTTTCTTGTAGATTTTGGATCTATTTCATGCAGAAGAAGGATCAAACCTTCTTAAGGTTTTGTGAGTTCAAAGCCTTGGTTGAGAAAGAATCTGGAAAGAAGATCAGGGCCTTGCAAAGAAACAATGGTGGAGAGTATGTCTCTCAAGAGTTTAAGGACTTTTGTGTAGCAGAAGGAATTAGACAGGAGTTGACGGTACCTCATAACCCACAGCAGAATGGGGTGGCCGAGAGGAAGAACAGAATGATTGTGGGGGCAACTTAGGTGATGCTGCATGAACAAGGCCTACCATTTCATTCGTGGGTTGAGGCATGCAAAACAACGGTTTACTTGCAGAACAGAAGCCCGCATCACATACTTGGGATGAAGACACCAGAGGAGGCTTTCTCCAAGAAGAGACTAGATGTGGGTCACTTAAGGATCTTTGGCTCATCGGTTTATTTTCATGTGATCAAGGATGCCTAGAAGAAGCTAGAGTCGACAACAGAGTTGGGGATACTTGTGGGCTACACTGATACTCCCACAACTATTGGGTGTATTTGCCTACCAGTCAAAAGATGGTGGTTCACAGAGATTTTAATTTCGATGAGCTAAAGGCCATGCGAGTTTCCCTTGAGAGGGAGCTCAAGTTGCAAGCAGAGGATGAAATTTTGGTTCCTAAGGAGGAGAAGCCTCAGACTGATGTGGAGAAGCCACATGTAGAGGTTCCAGGAGTGGACACATCCACTCATGTAGAGTATTCCAGAGCTGGGCAGAAACACTTAAGGGAAGCTGACAGATTTTTGATGGATGCGAGAGAGAATGTGGGAGAGCCATCTTCTCAACGCAGACAGAGTAGGTCACTTGAGCGGTACACTGGTTACATGGCCCTTGTTGGGGAATGTATAGAGACCGAACCATCTTCCTTTGAGGAAGCAACACAGTAGCCAGTTTGGGTTGATGTTATGGTGGAGGAGTATGACTCCATAGTTCGGAACAATGTCTGGGATGTTGTTCCAAGACCAAAGAACAAGTCAGTTGTGAGTTCTCGTTGGCTTTACAAGGTAAAGCAAGTTGCTAATGGTAGTGTGGAGAAACATAAGGCAAGGTTTGTTGCCGTGGTTTCTCAAAGGTTAAGGGGATCGACTATGATGAGACTTTTGCTCCTGTAGCAAGGTACTCATCTATCAGATCGATGTTGGCACTATCAACATAGATGGGTTGGAATATCCATTAGATGGATGTGGACACTGCATTTCTTAATGGCAAGATTGAGGAAGAGGTGTACATAGAGAAGCTGGAAGGATTTGAGAACTTCGATCGTGAGTCGAATGTGTGCTGACTCAAGAGAGCTTTGTACAGGCTAAAGCAAGCGCCTCGTGCTTGGTACAACAAGATTGATAATTACTTCACCGGGTTGGGCTTCACAAAGAGTGAAGTGGATGCGAACTTGTACCACATCATGGTGGAGGGTACACAGTTGATCATTTTTCTTTATGTTGATGATCTGATATTGACAGGTGATGATCAGTTGATCATGTCTTGCAAGGAGGACCTTGCAAGAGAGTTTGAGATGAAAGACATGGGTTTCATGCACTACTTTCTAGGCATGGAAGTGTGGCAAAAGGATGGGGAAGTGTTTGTGTCTCAAGGAAATTATGCCAATGAGATACTCAGGAGATTCCACATGGAGAAGTGCAAGCCCATGCAGACTCCTCTAGTAAGTAACTAGAGGAAGAAGGATGCTACTTCAGGAGAAATAGTAGAAGCTACTGTGTATAGGCAGTTTATGGATTCATTGATGTATTTAGTGAACACATGACCATATTTGTTCTTTTCGGTGAACCAGTTGAGTCAAGCTATGGTTCAACCTACCAAGCTGTTTTGGAAGGCAGCGAAGCATGTTTTGAGATACCTCATAGGCACATCTTAGTATGGATTATGGTACAGACGGTCAGAGGGAGTGAAGCTACAAGGCTTCATAGATGTAGATTGGGTAGGGAGTCCATCAGATCAGAAGATCACATTAGGAGGAATTTTCAATCTTGGTTCAACTGTAGTTTCTTGGTAAAGCAGGAAACAGAGGTTAGTTGCACTTAGCTCAGCATAGATAGAATACATGGCTTCCAGTCAGGCAACATGTGAGGCCATTTGGATGCGAAAAATTCTAGTTGGTTTGTTTGATCAGAGGATGGATCCAACTGTGATTTATTGTGATAATCAGAGTTGTATCAAACTCTCTGAGAATCTAGTATTTCATGACAAGTCCAAGAACATAGACATTTGGTATCATCATCTTAGCGACTGTGTGGCGAGGAGGATCATGTTGTTGCAATATATTTCAACCGAGGAGCAAGATGCTGACATTTTGACTAAGGCATTGTCAAAGTGTAAATTCAAGTTCCACATAGATAGGATCGGGGTGATAGATAATCCCTTTCTTGTTGAGAGGGAGTGTTGAAAATAGCAACAAGAAATGCTAAAAATAGCACTGCTATAGATAGCATTTCAGGATATATTCCAATTTTGATTTATCCTTGAATCAAAATTGAGAATTAAAATTTGAATTTAGTCTCACCAGCTGTTCGAAAAATAATTAATTTATTCATCTTGAGTTAATTAGTTGGAGAAAATCAAACATGAAATCTTTGTGAAGACATGCAACAGTTATCCCTTTGATTAAGGAAGTTATCCCTTAATTAAGGAGATAAGGATGAGTTGTATTTGAGTGAAATTAGTTAGCTCAATTAATTGAGTTAAGTCCAGTCAAATTAGTTCCAAACAGTTTGTGGAACTAATTTTGAGTTCAATCAGTTAATGCATGCATGCATGAAACTAGTGTTCTCTAGATAACTGAATATTCTCTCATAAATAACTCAGGCATGTTAGTTCAGACAAAGACCCAATTAAGATTAGAGGTAGAGATAGTGTACTAACAGTTGCTAGAATATTCCCATGTGAATATCTCTTGCATGCAGAAGGAATTCATTCCTTGAGGATTGTGCAGTTACTACAGAGGTCAAAGCAGTGTGAAGTGATTATCACACAGGTGGCAGCTGGAGGACTGAGGAGAAACTGTGCAAGGAAATAGGAGGCTTGGAGGACTGAAGGAAGGAATATGTGTTGTCTATTCTGTCTATGAGCAGTAGTGAGGGAGTGTACTGAGAGATGGATAGCTTGAGAGCTAAAGCTTCGTGTAATCCTAAGATATTTCCACTTGTATGATAATACAGATAGCAGGGTTTTTAGCTGAGGCTTTCCCCAAAGTATTCTTCTGTGTTCCATGTGTGATTGAATCTTCTTCTCTGTTATATGTGTTCTGTTTGATCTTGCTCAAATCGATTAAGCTTCCACAAGTTTGATTGTAGAAGTAGATTAAGTATTTTTCTTTAGTACATTGCATAATCAATTTAATCTACAGTGAAATTTCTAGAGAACCTCCATCTTTTATGATTTCAAACTTGTTTGTGAGAGATACCATAACAATGCTCATATTATAGATGATATCTATGACTCGTGCTTTTATCCTTGATAATATCTCCTCTACTGTATCTCAAGGGTTATTATAAACTGATTCATCAGCCATAGCTGGGGTTTTATGACTTCCTACTCAAACTGTTTCCTAGATCCCCTGTAATTTCCCAATAATTTTCAAAAGAATATCGCTCTAATACCAATATGATATGCAAATTGACATGGATATTCCACTAGATAGTTAGTCACAATAAATATATTAAACCAAATTGAAATATATATTATGAAGAGATAATTTCCTTTTAGATTCCAAATTTGTTATTATTGATTTCCGTTGTTTATGCTAACAATAGATAAAATGTAGAAAATAGAAAATAGTGAAATAAAAACATACACCAATCACAATGAACAACAAATAATGCTATGGGAAGCCTTCAGAGGAGAAAACCAAGTTGGGAGGTGTGTCTACTCTGCTTTCTTTTGTTCGGAAAGGAAATGATGCAAGTACAAAGCAAAAGGCACTCTTCATGAAGTTACATGAGACCTGCAGCTGTGACCTGCTAGATAACACACATCCCCTTTGTTTTCCTTTCTCTCTATCCACTCTCAACCACTGTGCCCTACCATGGAACAAAATACAAGCAAATAGAATGGAACCCCTTTTCCCCTAGTGGTCCGGTTATAAAACAAATTGATAGCCAAACAGGGCTTAAGCTTGACTCCTTCAACTCTCAACTAGAGTTACAAATTTGAACCTTCCAAAGTCTTCTTCATAGTATTAACATGGGTAGCCCCTTTTCCATGAGTAACAAGGGCTGACATGGCATCCTCTTGAATTATGGTGGTTAGTCACGATAGGTCAGCATTTGAGGAGGCCTAACTTTCTCCTATAAGCTCTTGTTGAGGTGGTTCTTATGTTGTTGGAAGGGTATCAATGTCTAGAGTATGGAATCTTGGCCCATAGTAAGTTCAAGATCACAAAAGCGGTCATTTAAGGCCTCAAAACGAATCCTGTAGTTTTTCACCTCGATTTTTTCCAAAAGGGAATTATTAGTAAAAATGACCTTGCAAGTTGGTTCTTCTAATTTTTCTACTCCAAAAGCATCAAAATGGACGGAAAATAATATAATGAGCTAATTGAGATCACTAGCTTTGTAAACAAATCCATGCCCTCCATGAATGTATTCATTAGGAACTTTATTATGTTCATCTCAAAAATGAACTCCAAGATGAGAAAACCCTTCGCAATTGGATGGGTAAACATTCTATATTCCATGAAATACTCTTGTGCTTTCTCTATTCAAGAATAGAACTTTTTAGCAAAGACCTTAAATCATTAAATCTATAAATTAAACCATGATCTAACAAATATGCCTTCTTTTCTGAGACCTAAACTAGGTTAAACTTCAAACTTGACTTGACAACTATCTTAAAACTAAACAATAATCTTATTAAAGTAATTAACACACTTATAATTAACACACTTGATAAGTTTTATTTCAACACCCCATACACATTGGCTATGATTGTTTGACTTAAATTTTTTAACATAAAAGCCAATAACTTCTCAATATAGCAACTAATCATTAAAAATAAAAATTAAAAACTTTACAATTTTAAGTTATTGAAGTGATAAATACTTCATTTATATACAAATATTTCATATATTATCTATACGTCATTAAAATACATCATACATATTTATAAATTGAATTTTTACCACTTACATACTTTACTAAATATATTATTTTATAATTTTACTTAATTAAAACACATTCGTAGCATCTTTACCAAACATTTAATTAAAATAAAATAACACACATTCATATACATATTCACCCAACATTTAAGATAACTGTGAAAATGTAAAAAACATCACATACACATCACATACGAACCACTGCACAACACCATAGATGATGCATGCAGTGATATAGATCACTCTACAAAGGAATTAAATATATCACAACATCACCCAACACAACACCATAGATGATGCATGCAACAATATAGATCACTCTACAAAGGAATTAAATATAACACAATATCACCCAACACTTTTGTTGGTTCCAAATGCATCGACCAAATCTTCAATATAATTTCTTCCGAAAAATATTTTATGCATCCAACAATATCTATCCTTGTAAAAACCATAATTTTTTAATTTCCCAATCTATTAATCATATTAATAGTAATAGATAGTTCATGACCCTGGATACCAAAATAGTGGACATGCACGATATGAAACATCATTCTAACACTGTAGCAGTAGGCTTTTGTGATTTCCCTAAAACCCTGCTAAATCCCAGTGATATTGCGCAGAACAAAGCTAGTGTGTTTTCGTAGAGTCGCGGGGCATACAATGTTCTTCGTACCAACGCGTTTCCTCCAGATTGTGAAGAGGACCGATTCTCCTAGGCTCCTATGGAAGAAGATCAAGCTGACTTCCACCTGGAAGGCCAATGCGAAGAAGCGCATGCATTGAGTATGGCAGGTAAAATCTCAACACCTTAAACCTCCCTATCAAATTCAGAAAATCTGCAACCGATGATTACAATGCAGGAAATACATGCCACTCTCAAGAAATTGCTAGTTTGTTCTGATAGTATACTTGTTATGAGGCAAATGTTTCATATTACGAGCAACGCATTTTGAAATCCACCGAGTCCATTTTTCTTTTAATTTAATTTAATTAATTATTTTTTTCCCTGCTGCTTTTGAGAATCATGCTAAGAGGGCCCTACACATCTGAGTAGACTTCTTAGGTGCCAGGCTTGAGGGATAAGTATTTTGCAAAAATTACAAGGTTTGGAACTAAATAGCGACCAAATCCCTATTATTTTTGAAGCACCCAATTGACTCAACAATCTGAATCAGGTAGAAGTCTAATTGGTCAACTGCCTAACAACACCTTGTGCGCTATACTGAAACCTCCCAAAAGTAATCCGTAAAGTAATTATTAACAGACCTTTAGATTTTTTGTGAAGTGCTTTAAAAAGTATGGCTCCACAGTGGTTTTAATCGGTGTTCATAAAACCTTTCAAACTTTCATGTCATAGTAAAGTAGAGCTTTTAAGTGCAAAGTTTATTGAGCTTTTTTATTGCATGATTCTTCTTTATCTAGTATGATATAAGGATTCGTATGTACGAAATAATTCCATAAAGTTTAGAAGACATTCGATCGTCGTTCATTCCAAATATGGGGCATGATGGTGTTTAACTCGTGTAGGACAATATGTAATATATTATTAGGAAAAGTCATAGAAGGCCAATCCATCGATTATCCAGTGATAGTTGGTGTTGAGTCTGATCCCATTGTAGCGCTCATGCATCACTACAACTCCACATACAGCTCCATGGGTTGAATTTCTGCCAGTGATATATGTATCTTGCCGAATGCCCCAATCTGGAATTTTGGTTAGGGCCCGATATCCACATCTAGTTGGTCTCGAGTTCTAGTGAGCCCAATAAAATGAAAAAATTAGCATCATCACCCAGAGCTATTAAGAGCAACTTACAATTCTAAATTTCTGAATCTATTAAACAAGTCATCATGTTAACACCATGAGCTTTCTAGTAGCAGATATAGACCTTTGTTTTTGCCCTAAAACTTTGCTAAAACCCTATCAAGGATATCATATTACACAGAACAAAGGCAAGTCTTCATAGAATCGCTTAATAAACTACTAATTCCTATTGTTAGTATAGATGCCATGAATCAAATGTTACAGATCAATAGTAATGCACTTTGAAACCAACTGAAGAACTTTTTCTCTCTTCTGCTGCTTCGAGAAACATGCTACAAGGGGTTGCATTAAATAGAGTGGACTTCCTTCGGCTTAGGTGCCAAGCTTGATCTGTCCCTACATTGTAGCTATGTGGGCATTGAAGCGATGTTGGCAAATGAAGTTGTCGAGAACAGTTTTGAAGAAAACGGTTTGGCAGTTTCTGTTTTTTGGTGAGGTAAAGTAAGGAAAAATAATTTAAATTTTATTAATGTCCAACAAATGATTAGAAAATTAGATAAATGGGGCTAAAGGAGTATATCCTATGTAAGTACAAGATGGGACTGAGAAAGAAACTCATAGATCAATGCTAAAAGAAGAAAAATACAAAGATCTAACTGTCTATCTAAAAGTGAAATGTCTAGCTAAGAGAGAATATAAAATAAGGTATAAGGGCAATGAAGATGCTAGAAACTAAAAATTACAGTGCTAAACTACGTTACCAATCACCAGAAACGGAATGGGAGCCTTTGTTTATGGAAGAGATTGTATAGGAAACAGAGCAACATGGAAAACAATGTTTTGTATGGTTGTTTTCATTTCTCAGTCTATGAAACCAGTTTCTCCAAGAACAGATGGTTTCTTGAAATGGTTTTATGAGAAACATGATTCCTTTTCTCCTTAAATGAGTTCATTTCTCCTGCGTCTCTAGTTGATTCCATTTTTAACTGGCACATAAAATTAATAAGTTTAGTTTGTATATTAATAAGTTTTTGTTTGTCGTTTTAGTAAACAACAATTAAATATAGATGCATTTATTGTTGCATGTTATAATGGTTGCAAAGTGAGAGTGCATACTTGACTTGCACAGGACAATTTGCACAGAGAAGACTCACAGAGAATTTGAAGATACATTGCAGGCTGCTCAAGAAGATAAGGAGATTATTCCATTGAAGCGATATCCAAGTCTTAATATGTGCTCATTGATGCCTAGAAGTTTTTACTACTTGACCTCTCAATTAGAACTCTGGTTGTAATTCTTTGGCTACGCGTTTATCATTGGTTGTAATTGTTAATTAAAACTTTTATCATAATTCAATGCTTATATATATATATTATATATATATATATATATATATATATATATATATATATATATATATATATATATATATATAAGTTTAGAAGCTTCTGGATTTGTTAACTCTAATTTATATATTTCATATTATAATAATTATAAAAAAATAGTACAAAAATCATAGTAGAAATTGTGACAAAATTATTTTGAAATAGATATATTGCATGATGTATAAATTATAACATATATTGGTAATGATCTTTTTCCAAAACATTTTGATATAAATATCATTTAAATTTAACTATCTTAGATTTATTTTAACTTGGGATTTTATTACACATTATTTTTTTTGTTGGCAAAGGGATTCACATTATATTAACATAGAAATTTACATAGAACACAGATAGGTGGTCTTAGGGGGCCTTTTTCCATCACCCATTGATGTTTTCTGCCCTTGAGAGGGGAAACTAGAGAAACTTGCACAAAAATTACAGTTCAACACCATTACATAGCATGAGAAAGTAAAAAATTTAAAGTTGTGGACTGTGGTGGAACAAAGCCACATATTAACAACCATAAGAAAAGAAGCCATAGTGCCAAAATAAACTATGCTAATGAAAACCAGAGGAAGCTTAATCAACTTTGCGAAGACCTGTAGAGATGCTGACCTGCATTGGGAAGGCTGGCGGTGACCTCTTTTTCCAGATTCTCCTCAATGATGTAGCTCCTTTGCGGATTGGGGTGAGGAGGAGAGAGCGAGGGAGGCATTGCCTGAGATACTGCCAGTGGTGGAGTTGAAACTGGATGCATGTGAGAACAAGGGGAACATCCTCCAGAAGCCATGAAGATGGGGGGAGATGCAGAGCCGAGGGGAGGGGAGGTGGAAGTCGTGGGAGAACGGGAAGGGGGGAGGGAATGTCGGGAGGGAAGTCTATTTCCAGGTTGCGATAGTGGCAGCGGAGGGAAGAGGTGGCATGGTTGTTGAAGGCTGAAAGCTCAACAATTCAGTAGGTAGCCCAAGATTTATCCCTTTCTTGGTCCTTGAGTTAGTGGGAAAAAGATTACAATGTGCCCAAAGTGTGTTCTATCCATGGTAGATCTCCTCTACTTCGAGCGAAGACCTGAGGACGAATGTGAGAAAAATGGCATTGTTGAACAATGCCCATTCGTCATTCTCAACAGGGGTGGTTGGTGGGCGCCCTCTACCCTTTCCATGACTTGCACGATGACCTCTTCCTTGTGTCACCCACCATTTTGTGGATAATATCCCTAGGAGAAAATTTTCTCCAAGATGGTTCTCATCCAACAGTTCACAGCCCCTTGCAACCACCAACTAGCTCGCTGTGCCACTTCTCCACCACCTAAGCCATCCATGTGGTCCCTCACCCATCTGTCATGATCGTATGTTTGAAGGTGGGCCTCCTAAACCTAAAGGTATGGCTTGTCATTTGGTAATTGAGTATTGTAGTTTACTTATCATGGAAAGTTTTGGGCATGAATTGATGGGGGGAGTTAGTGGAAAGAGTGGTATGGGTTTTTGCTTTTGTCCCCTAGACCTCTTTTGGGTGTTACCCTTGGACCCTAGTCTCATGGGATCTCTTTTACCGACCTTTGGGCTATCAGGATGGTACTTCATGGGAAACCTCGATTTTGGTTTCATGGTCCCGTTCCCTCATCCACATACATCACTCCCCCTCGGCTCATTATAACCCCATTCATCACTCCCCCTCCCACTTGGGTCCACATTCCTCCACTAGGTCCACATAGGGTTAGCCTCCCCTTCCCCTTGCCCACACCTTGGGTCCGGTCTAGAATGATGCCCTGGAGGTTGATGCAACTGAAAAGAAGTAAAAATATAATTGCCCGCATTCAATAGGAAAATGTACCACAAAATGCAAAAGATGGTCGGGACAAACACATTTAGCATGTGGGAAAAAGCCAATGCATGAGCTCTAGCCTCTACCCCATTCTCATGGTCATCACCCTGCTTCTAGTAAACCCTAGATGAATCTCTTTGATCATTAAGGAACCCATGATTGTCCAAATCCCTGGTGGGAAATGAACCGGCCCACTTCAAAGGGGGTATCCACTGCTATACTTTACATATCATGCTCTTACTCCTTGAGCCTCAAGTAGTTAACCAAAGAAAAACTATAAAAGGAAAAAGGCATATGAAGAAGGGTGAAAAAATCAAGGTTGGGGTAACTCATGTACCATGATTTCTTCCTCCTATACATTATATACCCAAGTGTGAGCTTCTCTTTTATTAGCTACCCTTGTACCTTGGCATGTGACCTAAGATTTCCCCCTCCATCCCCTACTTCGTTCCATCACTTTATCACATGCCACCACCATTTGAAGGATGTACTTTGGACATAGTGTTAGTGTCGGTCTTGAGCCCTCCATCAGTGATCAATAGCTCTTTGCATATGCATAGTTAGGTGTCTCATCAGTGTCAATTTTTCATCCCACTAGGCATGCCATAACACTGAATGGAGGAGCTGGTCTTTGTTCCCTTCTTGGCTTTGCTGGATCAAGTCATACTACAATGTAATTGAGTCATACTTGTTTTTGTTTTTTGTCTTAAGGTCCCAGGTCTTAGGTCTAGGGTTTTGAGTCAAAATCACTTCAAAGTCATGAGTCAAGGTCAGTGAGTACCCAGCAAGCCAGAAGGAGGTATGTACATATGTTTCATTGTTATTTTCATCAGCTACAGATCATTTTATACCTTGGATTTAAAAACCCTGTTTTTAAGTCCAAAGTCATGTCAAATTTGTAAAAATAAAGAAATTTTCAGAGGTTTGCAAAAGTGTCGGCAACAACCCTGGTTCCTTCGCCACAGTCCATCAGATGGTCAACCTGCAAAAATAACGGAGTCAAACGCATCAAAAGAGCTCATTTCAGGACAAAAAGACTCTAAACATTGTTAAAAAGAAAAGCAAGTATAAACATTATAAAGTGGATTTTTGAGTTAAATTTTTTCAAATGAAAGCATATAAAGGTAAATTCCCTCTTTTAAAACCCTCATTGTGCATTTGGGAGCAAGAAATTACAAGGAGAGAGGCAAGAGAGCGATTTGGGCAATTTGCAGCAAATTCCGAGCTTGGGAAGGTGCGCGACTATTTCTCAGGTGTGCGCGACCACCTGGGTGGTGCGCGGCTTTGTGGTGAGTTTTTTCCTGTATAAAAATACACGGGTGCGACTGTTACAGTGGTGCGCGGTCATTCCTGGGAGGTGCGCGACCATAATCACAGCAAGCTCAGAAATTTATCAAAACTTCAAAATTTCTCCCAAATTGCTTGCGGTTTCTTTGAGCATACTTCACAGCATTTTGCAGGCAGGGCAGTGGTCATTTTGACTTGTTTATTCCACCTTGCTCAATAACACCATTCAACTACTGAGACTAATGAGCAAGGTGATGACCGATCATCATCTACTGAGATTGAGACACAGCGGAGGCCTCGTAGGGGAGGCAAGAGTGGTCATCACAAGAGGGAAGAGCCCACATCATTGACGGAGTTGCAGGCTTGCCCATTTGCAGTATCTTGTTTTCAGCACATGGCTTGTTATCAGTTTTGTGAGAGGCTGTCACACATTCAACATCACAGAGAGTTGGCCCGGTTGTTTGTCCTACATCTCCATGACAGGCAGGTCACCCTTGCAGGGGTGAATTTTGTATTTTCTTCAGAGGCTATCACAGATGCTACTGGGATACCCAATGTGGGTGAGGTGTGGCCGAAGCGCAAGTGGCTGGACCGAGTATACTACGAGCCATATGTTAGGTCTACCTATATGCATAACTTGTCAAGGAACTTTCCCATCAAGTTCCTCCGAGCAGAGTATATGGATATCATGAGACTCATTATGCACTACCTCACATGCGAGGGGAGATTCTCAAGAGTATCTTCTTTTCATATCCGCATGTTGATGCACTTCACCAGAGTGAGAATCATGAACATCTCAGCATACTTATTTCACGACATTCAGAGGATGGCCACTATCTTTCAGAGACAGACCCCAGCACAGTAGCTTCGGAGCCTATGCCATCATGGTCTTATTCAGCTAGTAGTTTCCCATCAGCTGAGCCAGCAGGGCATTCCTTGGGCAGATTTCATCTCTCGACATTTTTTCACACAGCCACATCCAGGGCCGGAGGCAGTTCACGAGGAGGGAGGGCCATCACATCAGCCCGAGACCAGCATTCCTAGACACATGGCTTCTTCTCCTCGGGTCACGTATCAGAGAAGTCATAGGACCTTATTTGCAGCAGCTCGACGAGTACTTTCTCCACAGCAGGTGGAAGGGGTCTCGTCATCATCTTCAGAGCAGCGAGTGTTATCTCCACACCAGGTGGAAGGGGCCTCGCTTTCTTCATCGGCACAGGCAGTACGAGAGGGCAAGCAGCCCATGATTGAGGATGAGGTAGTTCACGAGGCACATGATGATTTCATTGATCGTGATGCCCGCTCTCCCCCTTCAAATTTTTATGAGATTATCAAGCAGAAAGAGGAGGAGAACCTCGTGTTGCAGCAAAAGCTCCAAATGGCCCAATGGACCAACACTTATCTAGAACAGCGTGCCAAACAATTAGAAAAAGAAAAAGAACTTGATGAGCTATGGAGGATCCACAGTGATCGAACTTTGAACCGTAGGAGGCCCGGTGACCCATTGCCTGCTGATCGGGAGTCTATGCTTATCAGGGTGAATGCACATTTGGAGAGATTGTTGGAGAAGGCAAATCGTGACGAAGAGCTGTTACGCAGCATGAAAACACACTATTGGGCAAGATTGCATGTTTGCAAGGCTAGAATGAAAATTCTCCAACGAAAGTTGTCAGAGGCCCGGAAGAAGAAGAAAAGGATAAATCCACTCTCCATCTTGGCTGAAGCATCCTTCACTCATCATGATACTGATCAGCCTTGATCTATCATCAAAATCTGAAAATTTTGAGAATTTTGGAGCATTTTGCAAATTTTTGGTAAAATTACAGGTTTTTCCTGTGGTTTGGTCTCATTCCAAGCGCGACTATTTTGGAGGACTGCTCAGAATTTTGAGAACTTGGAATTTTTGGAAAGGGCATGCAAAGAGAAAAATTACCAATACTTGGGAGAAGCCTGATTTTGAGATTTGAGCCTCCAAAAGCTCAAAATACATAAAAAATGACTTTCTGCCCACTTTTTGAGTTGCAGAAAGTGACCTTGGGAGAAATGGTTTTTGAGGGGGAAAAACAACTCCAAATTCAGAAATTCCACTTGGGGTGGAAAGTAGACAGACCAAGCTTTCCAATGAACCATCTTGCACCTGATTTGGACCAGTGGAACCCACTCAAAAGTACAGCAAAGGGCGCGACCTAAACTACAAGGGCGGCGACCGTGTGCGCCAGCTTTGCCAGAATTGACCTTTTTTGTCAAAAAACACTGTTTTGACTATGGTTGACCATTTTTACTTATAGATGATGGATAAATGTAATATTTTCATGGCACTTTGATAGATTTTATCTCTCTTTACCCTTCTAGAAGCTTCCTTGATGTAAAAAGTGAATAATTAATGCATGAATCAGTTAGCTAAGTAATAGAGGCAAGTTGTTGGATTGCCTATTATCTAGTGCTTCATTTAGAATTAGTTCAAACTACTCCTAGGAAGCTGAGCTCGACGCCTAGAGGTGGGGAAAGGATTTAGATGGGCTATATTATGCTCTCTCTTTCTCATTTTCATGGTTGGACTCTTGTGGGAGAAAGCTTGATTGTATATTGTACATCTATCTCTGCAATTTAGAGAAAAGGAAGGCCAGGGTTTTGCAGACATCATTGTAGATTCTTGTGGATTGTTGTGTTGATGGTGTGTTCTCTACATGTTCTTGTAAGTTTGTTTATGTATTCCACATCTCTCTTTTGCTTCTATTTGGACAGATGAAGTGATAAAGTTTGAAATCATACTTTGACATGCTCAGCTTTTTAGTTTGTTTAAAATTTATGTTTTCTACTGTTTAGAGAGGACTCAAATGGTTGTTTGCCCTCTTTAGCTCCTTCTCTATCATCCCTTATCATCCATCTCAGATTAAAGCATCAGCGCTTACTCCTACCTTGCCCCAAAGATCCCCCTCCAAAAACTGTGTTCAATCCCCGCACCCTGAATTGCACTCCCTCCAATTGCCACCAAAAAACCAAAAATCTTTAAATCAACCCCCTTTACCAATTTACTAGCCTAAAATCTTTATTCCTAATTGGTCAGCTTATCATATTGAAAGATCTAACGAATCTGACCCGAGAGAGCCTTCTCATACCTCGTAGGGCTAGCTACGAGGTGAAATGGTTTGATGTAGCCTTGAGAGTTTGTCTATCTCAGCGTAGGTGAATTCCAAGCGCTAACATCCTGTATAATGAATTACTCAAAGAAATAATGACAGCACGAGGCCTCGACTCATACACAGCATGTCGCCTCCACAAGTATGGCTGGCCTAATAATACATCACAAACATCTAGAGGTGTAACATCACACAATACCTCGTCTGTGAATGGTTTGATACTGTAGG
>APFE030583753.1:256141-277758 GCA_000404065.3 Pinus taeda
GGATCAGAACCCTGTTGTTACACAAGAACCAACAGGAGTTTCACAGCAAATGCAGGCGGAAGACCTAGCTTCAGAAAACGTACAGAATGAGAACTCTGTTGTTACACAAGAACCAACAGAGGAAATGCAGAAGAAAAATCCTGTTGAGACACAAGAACCAACAGAAGAATCCCAGTCGGTCAGACCCGTTGACACACAAGAACCAACAGGTTGTCTGGAAAACATGCAAGATCAAGGACAAGAACTTATTGCTACACAAGAACCAGTAAGTTCCGATGCTACCCAGATTATCATGGAAGAAGATGCAGAACCACCCCGACTTACCCAGATAACTACAGAGCAAACAGCCCCAGAAGAAAATAAGAAAGAAGCTTTCCTGGAAACTGATGCTGGATCATTCCAACTCACGGAACAGACACTGTTAGTTGATGCCTACATGCAAACAGAACCCCCTACTGTTAAAGACGCAGGGGTAGAAACAGGGAGTTTTCTGGAACTTAAATGCATATGGTTGAAAGAATATCATCAATCTCAAGGGAAAGCGTTCGAGCAACAGAAAGAAACCTGGCTTAATCATGCCTATAAAAACTGGAACGCACTAGAACAGTGCAGGGCACAGCATAAAGAAATCAAGGAGCTAAAACACAGGATGTCCCTGATGTTTGAACTGTGCCAAAGGATGCTTGCAGCAAGGAAGCCCTCCTTCAACTATGCCACATTCTTGAGGGAAAGGCTTGCGTTTATTCAGTTGAAGGCTATCAAGGAAGGAAGACCCTATCAAGTGGTCACAGCTGATCAGTTCATGGCTACCTTTGCAAGAGCACCCAAAAATGACCAGAACCTGCTATGCGAATTATATCTCCACAATGAGGCAGTATCCGAAGAAAGAAATATCAATATGATACCTGTAGTAGGTGATACACAATTAAGAGCCTTCATCTCTTTTCTGGCAAATCAGCTCACCTGGCAAAATGCTTTTGTCTCAGGCTTCCAGAATGAACAAAATTGCCTTTTATGGATTCGAGCTGAACCTCAGAACCCTGCCGCCTTCATTTCACAGCATTTAAAAATGATAGCCAATAATGAAATGAAGGATCATGTTATGAAACTGCGGACAGAGGTCCTAACAGACTGTCAGCAGTACATAAAAACTAAAGCATCATTGGCTGTGGAGGCAAATAAACTATTTTGGGATAACTGCCCTGCAGAAAGGAAAGAGTATCATCCATACAACCCATTAAATCTACAGGTGGCATTATCAAGGGTTCCTCGGTATGTTGGAAGCATGAAAATCTGTGCAGAAAAATGGATAGGATACAGGTTTAAGTTCCCACTTTTATGGCTACCAGGTGAGCACTACAAGGCGAAGTTCGAACTTTCGAACACTGAAGAGACAGCAATGTGGAAACAGTTGA
The DNA here is from genome assembly GCA_000404065.3 of Pinus taeda. NCBI lineage: Eukaryota > Viridiplantae > Streptophyta > Pinopsida > Pinales > Pinaceae > Pinus > Pinus taeda. Next base: position 257,557 of record APFE030583753.1, read on the forward strand.
GAACTGTTTATGGTTTCAAAGAACGGTTCGATGATCCCTCCTTCAGCTATTGCCTCAGTAATCTTCATTGCTCGGCCCAATTCTCCGACTCCGACTCAGATTAGGCATTGCATGGGGACATGCAATCTCCTCAGTTGGGGGGGATGTTGGGACTCGCAATTGATCAGTTTTTGACCCTATCTTTTGCCGTATATTTACCCTTTTTGTAGTAATAAGCAAAAGCCTTTAGTTCATAAGGATATATTAACCCCAAGGTATGGAGTGACCTTCCGCAAATCTATATTTAATTGTTTACTTCATATTCGTAAGTATCTTTTCACTTATCTATGGAAATGCTGACTAGAATCGTTAAACAACTGTCATAAGCTTGCAGGAATAAACAGTTGCTGCAACGCGAAGAACAGCAACTAAGCAGTTGCTGCAACACGAGACGCAGCAACAGCGCAGCTGCCACAATACCAGCAATTACCCAAAGCAGCTATTTTGTAGCCACAGACAACAGATGGCAGCTATCGAAAAGAGGATAACGTGGCACAATCAAGCGGAAGAATAGAGAACAGCGTGGGGAAATAGCGAAGGGAATAGCAATCAGTTATTCACCGTGTACAGCCGAAGCTCCAAAAAAGGATGTATAATCATATGGTTGTAACAGCATTCTAATTTGATTATTTTTAAACACACAGTGTTAACTGAAAAGCTGTAATATTCTATTGTAGTAGATGTCCCCTCTATAAAGAGGAGACATCTACATGAAACGGGGGGAGGTCAGTCAGTCTGTAATCAAGTTTTGAAGAACATTAGCAAGTCTGAGTTCGACTGTACTCAATCTTTTTGGCATATGAATATAAACTGGTTCTGAGCACTTAAATCCGTTTCCTTCTCTTCGGGGAATCTTGTGAGAAGGACTGGGCCCACCTTCCTCACAAGATTCACCCATTTGTTTTCTTGTTGATTTCGTAGATGTATGGTAAGTTCTTCTCAGCATTCTGGGTGGATTTAACAGTATTGCCTCTGGCATTCTTTGCTTTACAAGTACTCTGTTTCATTGCTCTTTGAGTTTGTTTCTCACCGGTGAATGAGAGTGTTGTGTGCGTTAGCACTTCTGATAACAGAGGCAGGTGCTGGACGTCCCCATCAGAAGGATAGGGTCCTGGTCCTCTAACAGAAGAACATCCATTATTTCATTTCTCAGATTTGTAACTCTAATTCGTTGTTTTCATTTTAAAGTACTGTAATGATATAACATAGTATGCTACAGCTTTTTGATGTTTTTCGGGTTTTAAGTACATACAGTACGCATTGCCTTTGAAATAAAAGGACTTTCCCTGGTCGATAATTAATGTGGCACTTGAATGTTAATTTACAACAAATCAACTAGCCAACAGATACTACTATTGGGATTCCAGATGTATGGGAAGTGGATAATATTGAGGAGTGAGCAGATTAAGATGTTGAAGCTTCTGTTCCCTGGTGGACAACAATATGTAATGGAGGAGTGGGTGGTTGACTTTGCAGATGGCGAGATGAAATGGATGATGTGGATGAAAGCTCTCCACTATCAGACCCTTCAGTATATTTCTTGGCCCTTTTCCTTTCAGGTAAAGGGAATTCAATGGGTTCAATACCAAGCTTTTCACTTTGAAGTCTGGTAAGTGGATGAGATAGATTGAACTGCGAAGTCGCACTGCTTTGTGATACCTCAGATCTTTGTGGCGAAATCGAGAAGGTCTGAAGTTTGTGGATAAGGGACTGGACTTCAGGAGATTCAAGACTCAATTGTTCTGAAGTATGATGGGTATGAGCAGTGGTAGTTGATTCTTGTTCTTCTTGATTACGTGCTGGAGAACCAGCATGCGATCGAGAATAACGAGGAGAATTGGAGGGAGAATTACTCTTAGAATGGCTTGTAGGTTTGGGTTTGCTTGCCATTCATAGTTCTGGCCCTCCTTCTAGCGCCAAAAATGTTGCTGCCTCGAAAATCGCTGCAACAACATTGGGGAAACCACCTGGGCCGGACCTTAGTGCAGCTCCTTTTCCGTTTGGGGTAGTGGCTCCGACTGGGGATAATGGGACCAGTTTCCCAGAAATAGATAAATGGGATGAGTGAAGGATTTATAGATAACACTAGCAGTGAGCGAAAGGCTAAAACTATTGACAGAAATATAAAGAGATGAAACTATCCCGGGAATCTATTGAGCTCTAAAGTGTAGCGCTTGATGTTCCATGTCTAAAAGACAAGCATATAGATGACTGTATCTTCACAACATAGATATTAAATTATTTAAGATTGTTGTACTTAAATAGTTAAGCAGAGTGATTAAGGCGAGATTGCCACACTTTAAACATCTATATCATCGTCATACACATGATTAAAAGTAAAGGCAGATCATCAAACACCCAATAGTGGAATGAATAAGATTTGTTGTTATAACGCATGCATATAATCAATGATAGCAAGAATAATTACATAACAATTCATATAAACAGAATGACTTCAGACATAGATAGAAATACCATATGAGTTGCGTGACACTCCCAGATATCAATCGCTATGTGTAGTTCTTCCTTTAATGCAAAAACGTTCTTCAATCAACGACAATAGTGCACAATTGTATAAAGAAACTTCCTCATTAAAATAAGAACAACTGGTCAAGTTTCATAAAAGAATATGGGCTGAAGCACAGTAGTGCAAACTTCAGTCTGTTAAGTCTCTTACAAAATTTTACGACCCTTTCTAAAAACATGAAAGGGTCTATAAATACAATATTAATATAAATATCTATTAAACAAAAATGCTACTAAACTAATATCAATAACTTTTGTTTCTATTTTGGCTAGCGATCTGGCGAGCTGGAGGGTGACTCATTGAGTCGGTTGCTTTCCTTTAAATCTGAGCTGATTAATGGCAAGCATTGGCTCAATTTCCAGAGGTTTTTTGAGGCGTGAACTGAGCTGGGTAGCATAATTGGCATCTTGAATGTCGGGAATCATACACTCGATGGCATCTGTTAAACACTTCAGGGCGGCTCTTTGTGTATGTGGTTTAACTAGGAAGTGCCAATATGCTTCCATGTTTAAACTATTAATCCCGGCGATTAATCTTCCTCTGCCTTCTAACTCAGGATAACATGATTGCTCCAATGCATTTTTTGTTGTAATCTTTCCTGGTGTACACTGGGAAATCATATTTGCTAAGTAGAGAGTGTTGTTAACTAAATCAACTAAATTGCTAGAAGTTGATCTACATCTTGAAGCTGCTCTTTCTGCCTTCAACACCTGAGTGTGCCATTCTGTGAAAAGTATATCTTTATGAACTTCAAGTATCCTGGGAAAATTAACTGTTTTTCCCGAATTCGAATCTTGCCATTCAAGATGTGCAGTAATAGCCTCATCGGCTTGGTTTAAATCATCCCTAGATTTCTCTACCTGCTCATTTATGGATGTAGTTAATTCGCATAATGGCTCCGCTTAAGCGATCTATTGACATAAGAGTTTAATTTGAGATATTAGCGCATTGTTTATCAATGACGCTTCTTTTCTGAACTCTGTCACCTGCGAAGCTCCTTTTATCTTTTCTAGCTGCGATGTCATTTGAGCAATTTTCTCATCTTTGGTTTTCATCATTTGCTCATTCGCTGTTTTCAACTTTTCCAATGCCTCCGTTAATTCATTCTGTTTCTGGATCGCATTCTGGTCGATCCTTTGCTTCTCCGCTTCCAATTGCTGGGTCAATTGATTATTCATTTGCTGTTGTGCCGACAACTGCTCTTCTGCTTGCGCTGCCCTCTGCTATTGTGTTGCTAACTGCTCCTCTGCTTGTGCTGCCCTCTACTTTGTCTCGGCCAATTCTGTCTGTAATGTGGAGATTTCTTGGTCCTTGTTCTTTAATAAGAGGCTTACCTCCGATGCTTTGTCAATTGTTGCTACCGAATAGGCTCCAGCATACTGTGACAATTTAGTTAGATCATCGGAGGGGTCCAGTTTCTCCTTCCATACTACATTACCCGTGACCGTTTGCTCTGGAAAGATAGAAGGTTGATCAATCCTTCGTCTTTTCCTCGATCGCTTTACAACTGCTCTATGTCTCGGGCTGTAGAAAACATCCAATGGAGGAATATCTTCTACCTGTAGAATGATCTGATCGGTAGGATCTTTTGGAATTATTTCAATATCTTTAGATTTAGGTGGGCCACTGGTTCCACTTAGAACCTGAGATGAAGTATCATCTTGCATATCGCTGGTCTTAGGAGTGTCTGTACTTTTTGGGCCTTTTCCTTCATTGATGATAGAATCAAACTGCTGCCATTCCTGGAGCAATTTGGGGTCTGTAGTAGTATCTACATTGGCGTCAGTGGTGGTCTGTTTCCTTTTCTCAGTTGGAGGCTCCTTCTGTACTTTTTCCTGTTTTTTCTTCTGCTGCTCTGCTTGTTCCCTTCGTTGTTTATCCTCATGCTCTTTCTTTAGCCGTTCTTCCTGTTCCTTCTTCTGGTCTTGTTCTTTCCTCTGTTGTTCCTCCTGCTCCTTATTATGATCTTTTGTTATAGCAGGAGGTTCCTTTGTCTGTTGCTGACCAGGTTCGCTTGATGATGCCGCTGGGGTTGTCGCTAATAAATCTAGAGGCAGAGTTTGCAACCTCTGCTCTCTAAGTTTATTAAACTCAGTTAACCCTTCATCATTGTATTTCATCTTAGCGAGTTCTTTAGCTTGACCAATTGTTTCAATTGAAGTGAACAGATCATCGAACATATCTTCTTGATGTTTAAATGTTGTTAACTTGGCATGTTCTAATGCGGCATGGGCAACTAGCTTTGGATCAAATGCCCTTTTCGGGATTGTAGCAAGAGCTAAAGATTGAATCTTTGTGGCCTCCTTCTCTGCATGTTTGAGATCATGCAGGGTAAAAACACCACACCTTAAGGGAAAAGTAGGCCAGCCTTTTTTCTTTTCCTTTTTGAGAGTATGTGTAGTACTCTCAGCCGTAATCTGATATGCAATTTCTCTTGCTAGTAATTTATCTGGAACATATAAAGGGAGAACATGTGGATTGGCTTGGCTGTCGTAAACTCTGATATAGGTAAAATGCTCTTCTCCAAACCAACTAGCTACTGCTGGCAAATCAAAGGAGGCTTGGTAGGAAATCTTTGAAATGGGCTTATCAAAAATGGAATAATAGATGGGAACCATAAAGCCATTACAGATCTGATACAAATGGTTTTTATAGGATGACTTCCACAACTTTCGGTGATATATATGAATGGGCGAGGGGTCCTGTGCAGTCCACATCCAACCGAGAACAGGGAATTCAGAATTGAAACATAAGGTATCTAGGATATATGCACTATAGTAGAATGGGGGAATTTTCCTTTCAGTGACCATAGTCTTATTTCTAAAGTCACGAACAGCTACTGTTAGTTTATCCGAAAGGATAGTGGCCCAGTCCATAATTATACTGTTTACTGCTGCCTCCATAAGAGGAACCATTTCAATGGTAAAACTAGCAGAGTCGTGTAAACCCCATATCCTACACAACATTATACCTGCATAGCAATAAGGAGAAGCCAAAGAATCGACCGAGTACTTACCGGAAGATTCGTTCTTGTGCTTGTTTGGATTTTTTCTCCAATCCTTGATAGGTTCGGATTCAATCTCATTTTCGCTCGCAAACTTCTCCAGGAAGGCGTTGTTGTATATCTTCTCTGGCTCGGGCAAAAGATACATTTGCCTTAAGTCTTCTGCCTTGAACAATCCGAAAATCCTCCCATCTCTTGTGCTAAAAGTTCTGTCCATGATGGGGAATTCTTCAATCGTCCATCGCATAACATCTGTGTATGGGAGAATTTGCTCCCTGGCTGCTATCCTGTGAAGGAAAGAATCAGCCAAATCCTTGAGAGTGCAGTCCGACTTCCGTAGTGAATCCGCGGTAGCTTCAGCTACCGTCTTCTTTGGTTTCTCGGCCTCAATTAAGTCATAAGTGCCTTGCCAAGTTACTCTAGTGAGGCCTGTGCATGTTGTATCAGATATTAGGCCTTTCTTGCTATTTGCAGCGGCTTGTCTTGCGACTGGTGGATTGGAAGAACCCACAACCTTCTTAGACTTCTTACCCATCATGCCCGAACTCCTGTCTATGAATGAATTCTGCACAGAGAGGCAATTGCGCGTAACATAGAGAGATAGCGATAAAAACTTGCAATTGATAACAAATGAATAGATGCACAGTAATATATTCAGCTTTTAAAATGGGCACGGAGATAATCCATGGAAAGATTTTAAGTCATGAATCCATTAATTGGCCGTATAAAACTTGCCACCTTATAAATGCCCATTATATCATTATTCGGTCGAGAAATCTCCTTAAGCATGCAATGGACGTATTGGTCGCTGAGCAGAAGTGATTATGCCTTAAATATGAATAAATTGAGCTTTCCAATCACTTTAACGACTTTTTTTATTGAAAACCATGCCTTATCGCATCGCATCGGGGGTTATGATAAGTCTGCCTTAACAATATGTATCGGGTACCGCCGATCGCCGAATGCGATATCGCATCGGCAAAAGGCTTTATGTGCATTGAGACTTAGGCGAAGGTAACCCGCCGATCGCCGAACGCGGATAGCGCATCGCATCGGGGCTATTGATATGGGGAGCTTTTGAACGTGCATTGGATATCGCCGATCGCCGAATGCGATATCGCATCGGCAGAAAGCCTTGTGCCGTTTTATATGTTCCTTATGTCATTGCGATATGCGATCTTGCGATCGCTTTATCGCAATGACCAAGATTTGCTTAATTTCCTTTAAATAGGTATTGTTTAAAAAGGTTTTTTGTAAAGCGCTCATTTGATTATCGGACTTTTTGTTAAACAAAAGTATTGATATCTACTCTATTTTGAAGGGACCCATTTCATAATGTAATGCTTTGTGAATAAAATTTTATATGAAATGGGGGGTTGTTTGTAGAGCACAACAGGATCTTAGGGTCTAGGAATCTCCTTGATAAGTCATATACTCAAACCCTAGCCCCTGGGATTTTCCAAAGCCCTTGTTAAAGAGCCTTTCATCTTGCTTTCCAAGCACGCTAGCGATATATTCGAGTCTCTCTTGTGAATAGGATTCTAGGATCACCTTTCACTCTATCATTGATTCATTCATCTTCGTGATCCTCATTATACTAGGTCTCCTCCCATCGATGAAAGTTTGTAAAGAGAAGGGAGCCTTAGCTGAAGTGATAGTGGGCTATTGCTCCATTGTTGTCCTTGACCTAGTAGTTGCCTTATAGGACCCCCTTCCTAGGACCCCTGCTAGTTTGAGCGGTAGCACCCCCGTTCATGGTTCATGGTGGAACAGGTGGGTTCAAAGCGCTAGGCTAATGGCATAGGAGTAGCAATGGATGCTGGAGCCAAGCAGGTGGGTGGGAGAGGCAAGGGAGCTGGGGAAAATACCAAATGGATGCCATGGTGCGAGAAGTAAATAATCTTGGAGAGATAAGTAGACGAGTAGTGAAGCCGAGTGTGCGAAGATGCTGCTTAAGGCTCGATTTGATGGTTTTAATGAGTATTGTAGCCAAATGTGACGCAGAGGGAATGATGGCCACTGGGTGGAGGGTGTCGTCATTCCTCCATGTTGCAAGTGGCATGGGTAGTATTGACACCCTGATTCAAGGAGGGCTTTTATTACACATTAATGAGTTATATAAAGTGTTAATAATAATGGACATGATAATGCCTTTATTTCACTTTTCAAAAAATGTTAATTTTTATGTTATTTTATTCCATTTCATTTCATGTTAGAGGCAATTTCTCATGTATGTAAAATTTTCAAAGAAGTCATCTAGTTTGTTAGCGCTTTTCAACTTATTGCATCAATTATTTTTTGTACCCGATCACTTGTGACATTGATTCTTTAAAGTGTAGTTGTCTTTATCAATTCAATTGTTATCTAATTATTTCATTCTCTCTTAAGTTACAATCTGAGTGTGGTACCAAGTGTGCTTACTAGTTACTAATTAATTTTAATGTAATTTTATATATTCCATAAATATGACCATCACTTATGTAAGAAAATAGGTCATAGAAGACATAAAATATGAAGTCTCCTACATTCACATGGGATATCGAATATTTTTCTTTTCTTTAAATAGAATAAAATTGTATTAAATTATTAATAATCAACCACTTTTTAACTTAGTTTGTAGATTAGAATTGGTTGTGGTAGAGCATATTCATTCTTTCTTCCACTCTTTTCCCACTACAATGGAAGAAAGTTTGTCGACTCCAAAAAGTAGACCACTCATTTCCAAACAAAAACTATCCACATCGATGCCCAAAAAAACTCAAAACAGAGATTACCAAAAAGCAGAAAAGGATTTTAAAGCAAGATTATGGGTGATAATGAAATGCACACAATCTTATAGTGGAGGAAAAAATGGGACAATTGGTGCAAATGTTTGACTTTTCCCTTATTGCAAGAACCAAGAATCAGGGCATGTAGGAATAGTTCGATAGCATTTACTTTGACTAAGGAAAAATAAACAAATATGCTTATGTCGGAGTGTACCTAAAACAAATAAAACATCTATACAAAAAAAATATAATAAACTTCAAAAGTTGAGACATGTTGCTTAAGGTTTAATGTAAACAACCGAAAATCCCACTAGATTGATAGTTGGTGGTCCACAGTCTTCTTCTCAACATCATGCTTTTGTTTCCCACCTTAAAAACCTATGGGATGTAAAAGGTAGAAGAAATCTGGATGCATCTATTAGGCGTTTACATTTTGCAAGTGAAATAGCTTTCAATGTTTGTAGATCTCCTTATTAGAAGAAGATGGTGATAGATCTAGTTAACATTGCCCCTAAAAGTTAAAACCTCTTAGTTATGAAAAGATGAGGAAAATCGTGTTTTCTGAAGAGAGCGCTCAAATTGAAGCTAAACTTCATGATACTAAAGACAACTGTAAAGAATTTGAGGTATCTATTGTTTCAGATGATTAGGTAGATGTCAATCATTATCCTCTTATTAATATTTTGGTTGCTAGTCCAAAATGAGTTACGTTCTTAAAATGACACAATACTACAGGGAAAACAAAAAGTGGTCCATATCTATTAAGTCTTTTCAAAGAGGAAATAGAAGAAGTTGGAAGAGAAAATGTGGTCCAGATTGTTACATATAGTGTCTTGAATAATGTGTTTGTTGGGGGTTTGATTGATGATGAACACCCAACAATTTTCCTGACCCTTTGTTTTATGCATTGCATCAACTTGTTTTTTGAAAATATTAATAACATTCCATGGGTTGGTGACAATATAACTGAAAGAAAGATGTGACAGGTTTTTTTTACTAATCATGCAACATCCATAACAATTTATAGGAAATAGGCCAATCTCTAACTTCTTCGATGTGCTGAGACTAGATTTTCATTTGCATTCAGTATGTTACAACGCCTTATCGAAGTGTATTAATTTTTAAGGGAGATGGTGGTATCACTAGATTGACAGAGGTGGGTGGGTTTTCATATTGGGGATGGTCCTTGAGTCCAGGACATTATTATTGGCACTTCTTCAGAATATTTTTAAGTTTTAGAGGAGAGTGGAAGATATTGTTACCCTCATCATCCATTTTGTTTCCACCTTTGGTGTATATGATAGCGATCATCCATGCTTAAGAGATGTTTTTAAGTGTATGGATCAAATAGACACTAAAAATGAGGTGTGGGATCTTAGTTTTATACTGTGGAAAATGTTTCATAGCCCTCTTTATTTAATTGCACTCCAATCTAACCCTAAATGGTTTCATAGGAAATCATCTTTAGATATGGAGGTGATGCAAAATTGAAACACCTTTATAAGTAGGTGTTATGATCGTCATGATCACATTGCTTTATGGCTTGAGCTGGAAAAGTACTTAAGATTTGAGGATCACTTTGCAGATAAAGGTTGTGCATATAATATGGAACATCATGGACCTGTAAATTTCTGGATATAAGATGGTGTAAGCCTCCCTTGCTGCATTGGTTGGATATTCTTTTTCTTTCACGAGTATGTTTAATAGCTAATACTTTTAATGTATTTGATATTTTTGTTTCCATTTTCAATTTTTTCCTTCATGTTTTCAAATATCCATTATTAGGTTTTATTTATCTAGTGTTAATTTCACTTTCCAGGTGACTAGGCACACAAAAAGCACAATATCTGGTGTTCCCACACTCAAACCTATGCTTGCTATCTCGACAACAACTAGAGTATCAAACATGACCCACTAGGATGTGGGATTATGGTGGTTCACAAGATGATTGAGATGATGAACTAGCATAATCTCACATTCTAGTGGGTCTTATTTGATACTCTAGTTGTTGTCAAGATAACAGGTGTAAGTTTGAGTGTACGAACACCAAATCTTATGCCTTTAGTGTGCCTAGTCAATTCCTCTTTATCGAATGGATAAAAGCATATTTACTTCAGTTTCTTTCACATGCAAATGAACTTATCACCTAGAAAGTAAAATTAACATTATGTAAATAAAATCTAATAATCGATATTTGAAAATATGAAAGTAAAAATCCAAAATGGAAACAAAAATACAAGATACATTAAAATAATTGGTTATTGAGTGTACTTGTGAAAATAAACAAATAGTTAACCAATACATCAAGGGAGTTCTTGTGCCATATTGCATATAGATATTTATAAGTCCAAGATGTTCCCTACTATATGTATAGCTTTCATCTGCAAAGTGGTCCTTATATTTCAAGTACTTTCCCAGCTCAAGCCATAAAGCGGTGTGATCGTGACAATCATAAAAGTGTCCCAATTTTGCATCACCTCCATATCTCAATATGGTTTCTTGTAAAACCATTTAGGGTTGAATAGGAATGCAATTGAATGAAGAGGGCTATGAAGCATTTTCCACCTTGTAAGACTAAGATCCCACATGTCATTTCTAGTGTCCCTATCAATTTTAGAATTTTCATTTTCCATTATTTCCTAAAACTTCTCTTTCATTTGATCTATGCACTCAAACACATACCCTAAGCATGGATGATCAGTGTCAAATATGCAAAGGGTGAAAACAATATGTGTGATGAGGGTAACAATATCCTCCACTCTCATTAAAAATGTTTTGAAGAAGTATTGATAATAATGTCCTCAACTTGGAGATCATCGGCAATATGAAAACCCTTCCACCTCTGCACATCCAATGATACCACCATCTCCCTTAGATATTGATACACTTTGATGAGGAGTTGTAACATAATGAATTTAGATGCAAATATAGTCTAGACACATCGAAGAGGCTGTAGATTGACATATTTCCTATAAATTGCTATGGATGTTGCATGATTAGTAATAAAAACTTGTAACATCTTTTCTTCACTTATAGTGTTTCCAACCCATGCAATGTTATTAATATCTTTAAGGAGTAAGTTGATGTAGTGCATAGAACAAAGAGTCCACAAAATTGTTGGGTATTCATCCTCAATGTAACCCCGAGCAAGCACATTGTTCGAGGTACTTCCTCTATTGCCTTCTTGAAAAGACATACCATCTTTTGTCTTCCCAGTAGTAACGTGGCATTTTAAAAACATAACTCTTTTTGGGCTAGCAACCAAAATATTAACAAGAGGACGATGGTTGACAATTGTCCAACCATCTAAAATGATGGATACCTTATATTCTTTCTAGTTGTATTTAATATCATGAAGTCTAGCTTCAATTCAATCTCTCTCTTTAGATAACACTGTTGTCCTCATATTTTCATAACTAGGAGGTTTGTAACATTTAGGGACAATGTTAACTAGATCTCTCACCATCTCTTTCCAATAAGGAGATCTATAAAAATTGAAAGCTATGACATTTGGAAAAAAAAACCACCCAATAGATGCATCCAAATTCTCTGTCCCTTTTACATCCCATAGGTTTTCAAGGTGGGAAACAAAAACATGATGTTGAGAAGAATATTGTGGATCACCAACTATCAATCCAATGGAATTGTTGTTGGTTTGAATTAAACCTTTAGCAACATGTCTCAACTTTTCAAGTTCATTATATTGCTTTTATATAGATGCTTTCTCTGTTTTAGGTATACTCATACATAAACAAATTTGTTCATTTTTCCCTATTCCAAGTAAATGCCATTGAACTCTTCATACATGCTTTCATTTTTTTCTCTTGCAATAAGGGAGAAGTCAAAACCTTTAATCGAGTTGCCCCATTTGTTCCTCCACTATAAGATTGTGTGCATTTCATTGCCACCCATAACTTTGCTTCAAAAGCCATTTTTGCTTCTTGGTATTATTTGTTTTGGGTTTTTTTGTGCATTAATGTGGACAATTTTTGTTTGGAAATGGGTGGTCTACTTTGTGGATCTGACAAACTTTCTCCCATGGTAGTGGGAAAATAGTGGAAGAAATAATGAATAACACTCTTGCCACAATCGATTCTAATCTGCAAACCAAGTAAAAAAGTAGTTGCTTATTAATAATTTGATACCATTTTATTCTATTGAAAGAAAGAAAAATATTTTATATCTCTTATAAATGTGGGAGAATTCATATTTCATGCTTTCCATGACCTATTTTCTTACATAAGTGATGGTCATATGTATGGAATGTATACATTTACATTAAAATTGATTAATAACTAATAAGCACACTTGGCACCACATTCAAATTGTAACTTAAGAAATAAAGAAACAACTAGAAAAGAACTCAATTGATAAAAACAATTACACTTTAAATAATCATTGCCACAAGTAATTAGGTACAAAAAATAATTGATGCAGTATATTGAAAAGTGCTAACAAACTAGATTCCTTGTTTGAAAATTTTACATAAATGAGCAGTTGCTTTTAACATGAAAAGAAATGAAATAACATGGCTTTAAAATTAACATTTTTTAGAAGAGGAATAAAGACATTTTCATGTCCATTATTATTGAGCCTTGACACTTTCTATGGTCATTAATGTTAGAAAATCGAAAGGGAAAAAATATTTTCTTATATTGGTAATTACTTGTGATATTCCTGAGTTCTTATTAGCTTTATTTATTTTCTTCTTTTATCTTCTTTTCATCAAGCAATCATCAAATAAAAACGTGAAAATCAAGGACACCAAATATAGGCAGTTAGCCAGCGTCAAAACCCCTCTATAGGGGAAAACCTAGTCAAGTCTTCCACTAGTAGATTCAAATCAAGATGAGACAATCCAATACCTCTTAGACCTAGACAAAGACCTCCTCCAACCACCAAGTCAACCCTTCCTTTCTGTATATGATCCTTTCCAAAGTCTCTAAGTACCAGTAGTTGTAGCTTCAATCTAGAATTTTTCCCCCCCAACTACGAATTTTCGGTCCCCAACTTCAAAACTTTGGACCTGCAGTAAATTCAAAATTTCGGCCCCAATAACATCCCAAAAACTTCACACGTGTTGTTGAGAAATCTAGGGTAGAGACAAGAGGTGATTTCTCTAGTAATGATATCTGCTTGTGAAGTCTTTTTACTTTTCTTAATTATTTTCTTATATTGATTACAATTATGTGTTCTTCTTCATCAAACAACTACCAAAATCATAAAAAACAATAAGACAAAGGACACAAGATGTAGGCGATCAGCCAGGGCCAAAACCTCTCCAACTTGAGAGGAAAACCGAAACAAATTCTTCTTATAGAATCTTCAATTGATGAATTCCAAGACCTAGACCCTTGACGAAGAATCCTCCAAGACCAAGTCAATCCTTAAGTCAAAGCAACTTCTTCCTTGACTTCAATTTCAACAACACTCTTACTGTAACTTTGTCCTTCCTTACTGCAACTTTGGTTTATCTGTAATTTCTGCAACTTTTCATTCCTAGCTTTAGAAACCCTAGATCACATGAGAGAGAAGATAATGGAGAGATCTATCTTCCTTTGCCTTCACTATGCCTCCTCTTTTCTAGTGAATTCGTCCTTCAAACTAGACCTTGTTGACACCAATCTTTGACACTTTGATGTGAGTGAAACTCGACCTTTCTGTAGCAAATGGAGACCCTGGATCTCTTCGCACGTGTGGAGAGAAGCAACCCAAAATGATCCCAAAACTTAAATCTTCTTGTCTTCTTTCATCCTTTATCTCACATCCTTGCTTCTTACTTGTGTTCGAGTGACAAGTGAGTGTGTGTCCTTGAGATATGTCGAGTGCCTTCTTATATAGGCTTCTAGACCATGACTTGAGGTTGACTTCACAATGCTTCTAGGCTTACCTAATCTTTAGTGATGGTTTATTACTTTATTGAGGCTGACTTGTTGGAGGTGCTTTGACTTGGTCTTGGAGGATCTTTAGACTCTTTACAATGATTCAAATACATATGTAACATGCCCAAATTGATCTACAATACTTGACTCAATAGACTTTATGACTTGATGACCAAACCTAATAGCTCACAATGGGAGCTTCACCTATAAAATAAAATTACTCAACCATGAAATCCATGACTCAAGCATTACAAAAAAAAATTATTTTTCTTCTTTACATCAATTACATAAAACCATGATTACACGTCATTATGAAGATCAAACCTAGTTACATATTTCAACACTTCCTCTTAACTAGGGAGGTATTCATAGTGTACACAAGATGCTTGGACATTCTCAATTTGAAAAATTCGTATAAGAAGAGCCGAATTGGTAACCCATTTGTTTAACATCATATCCTCCAACATTTTCACATAGCAAGGCCTTGACTAACAACTCTATCTCTCCACAAGATCATAGCACAATGTTGGCAAGACCAATGATTTATAGACACCCTTATCATTGTCTGTCTCGAGACATACCCTACCCGGGTTCTCTAAGAGTATGTTCCACCAGGACTATCCTTATCATGGATTCCCAACCCTCAAAGAATATCAGTCCTCTACAACTACTTTTATCTTGGATGCCCTACACATCTAAAACCCCTTTATACGGGAAAACCTAGTCAACTCTTTCACTAGTAGATTCAAATCAAGATGATACAATCCAAGACCTCTTAGACCTAGACAGAGACCTCCTCCAACCACCAAGTCAACCCTTCCTTCCTATAGATGATCCTTGCCAAAGTCTCCAAGTACCAACTTCACAGTTGCAATTTCAATCCAAAATTTCGGCCCTAGCAATAGCCCAAAAACTCTGCATGTGTGAGATAGAATGACAAAAAACTCGATTTAGGTCTTCCCAGTTAATCTACTTCCTTTTTAAGAATTTTTCTCTCTTTTTTTGCTCCTCTTTCTTGTAGATCGAACTTCTTGAGTGAGTGCTCCAAA
This sequence comes from Pinus taeda, assembly GCA_000404065.3. Lineage (NCBI taxonomy): Eukaryota > Viridiplantae > Streptophyta > Pinopsida > Pinales > Pinaceae > Pinus > Pinus taeda. The sequence goes on from APFE030583753.1 coordinate 272,826, forward strand.
TAGGTCGAATTGCCTCTTATGTATAGTCTTCCAGCTAGGTCAAATAGCCCTAATCCAAGTGGACTTGGTGTGGAGGTGACAAATGATCTTTTTGACTCAAAATAATTCTTTTTACATTATGCAAAAGCCGAAGAAGGGTTTAATAAAAATAACAATGACTTTATTGACTCTAGACAAAACCTAGAAGCCTTCAATGGAGGCTCTGGCCTAGAAAATGTTGACCCAAGCATCGAACCCATGCTTTAATAAGTCATTTTCTTTTATCATAAAAATTCCTTTTTCTTTATTTTGACAATTACATTACATCATGACACAAGTACAATTATGAAGATCAACACTAGTTACAGTTTTCAATGATTAATGTGTAAAACAATCCCAAGTTAAAATAAATCTAAGATAGTTAAATTTAAATAATATTAATATCAAAATCTTTTGGAGAAAGATCATTACCAATATATGTTATAATTTACATGACGTGCAATATATCTATTTCAACAAAATTTTGTCACAATTTCTACTATAATTTTGTACTAAATTTCTATTAATTATTATAATACGAAATATATAAAATTAGAGTTAACAAATCCAGGAGCTTATAAACTTTTTGTCATATACATATCTAAACAAAAGCATTGAATCATGATAAAAGTTATAATTACAGTTACAACCAATGAAAAAAGTGTGACTGACGAGTTACAATCAGAGTTCTAATTGAGAGGCTGAACAACAAAAACCTCTGGGTGTCAATGGGCACAATTTAAATACCTAGATAATGCTTTGATGGAATAATCTCCCTATCTCCTTGAGCACCCTGCTATGTACCTCCAAATCCTTTGCAAGTCTTCTCTGTGCTAATTGTCCTGTGTACTTGCTTGACAACCATTATAACAACATGCAACAATAAATTCATCTATTGTTTAATTGTTGTTTACTAAAACTACGAACAAAAACTTAGTAATATACAAACGAAAACAGATGTACAAAATTCTGTTTTCCATGTCGTTCCGTTTTCTTCTAGAAATGAAGGCTCCTATTCCATTTATCGTAAGGTAGTGGCTAACATCTAATGCTATTTGACATGTCTAGATTGAGGAAGATTTTGTAGCCACCTGACATTAAATACTTGAAAAGTTAGGTTGTAGGGCAGAGTATCCAAATGGAGTTACATGCAACAAAAGCATAGGGTAGATTATAGGAGCACCATTATTAGAGTTCTTATTGCAAAGAGGCTTAGGACTCGGGGGCAGACTCTATATTTCTTAGATCTTCCTCTCATTGTTATTCAATTCATGAATATCCCCTACATGATAGATAGTTAGAGCAAGCAAAGGGAGTTTGTTCCTGGGATCGTTATTCGTGGAGTTACCTGCCTGTCATTGTTATTTTTCTCTACCACTATCATTAGTGTCAAAAATTGCAAAGGCAAGGGAACATAGCTTGTCTTCTTTGTTTGGTGGTGAGGAAGGGAGAGGCTTCATGATTTTGCAGTTGGATCTTTTGCTTGGATGCATTATGATGACTTTTGAAATGGTTTAGCTCTTTTTGCACTTCGTTTTTGATGTTGAAGGGCTAATTTGACAATTGGCAATGAACTGATTCAAAACTTTGAATTCTTTCTTACCAAAAACCATAGAAATCATCACCCCCTTCCCTAAAATGTAAAAAAGGATGACAACAATTGTAAGAAGTTGTCAACCAAGCTTGAAGGCAACGATCTAGGGTTGAATATCTCGCAACAAATCATATGACTAAATTAATCTTGTTATGGCAGTTGGGAGAATAAGCTTGTCGACCCGATTCTAAATATTTTTCTCTCGATTCAAAAGAAAATGTGTGCATAATAAGTTGGTCTTTTCCCAACAGTTGGGAGAAGAAGCTTGTGGACCCAATTCTAAATATTTCAGTCTTCAGTCACAAAAAAATGGGCATATTAGGTTGGTATTTGCCTTACATTGTGCATCATATGAACCAAGTATAACTTGATTGTTTTGAATCTATTGGCAAGGCCATAGTTTAGCAAATATTGAGCACATGAAACATCTCATTTTGATTGGTGGTTATCAAATCTTTCAAAACTTTCATATCATAGTAAAGTAGAGCCTTTAAGTCCAAAGTATATGGAGCTTGTTTATTGCATCAGTCAACTTTGTTAAGGATATTATAAGGATTTGCATGAGAGCATTTCATAAAGGTTGGAAAACTTTTTATCCTAATTCATTCCAAGTATAGGGAAGGATAGTCAACTTGTGGAGTTTGTCATATGTAACAAGACAAATTCATACAAAGCCGATTTACCAATGTTGGCTCACTTGCCCAGGTTCCCATAGCTTGTTTCATTCTCGCTATCTTCTAGCAGTGGCATTGTAAAGATAATGATTGTCATTGATCCCAAAAGGCATCTTTATGTGAAAAGTTATTGTGATTCCCTACCTTTTAGTTTAGGGTAGGAGTCCAATAGATTGAGTATCAATTGCCAGATCACCTTTTCTAGGTCTAGCTCTTGCCAAATAAAGAGAGAGCTTTAGTAGGCTTTTGTTTCCTTCAAGGGAATTTGTCCCTTGTCCTCGCTGCAGTTTTGGGGATGCTTATCTCCTGTCCAGTTGTTAAAGGGTATTTTTAAGTGGCTGAAGGATGCACATTGCTTTACCCATCCCAATTCAAGCTACATCCTTGTGTCACTTTGTAGTGCCGTATCTTTTGAGCATTGAATATTTTGAGTCAATTCCTTGTTTGACCAAGGTTGACTGAACTCTGCTCATGTGTATATGATCATTTTGGATCTTGAACAATAAATTATGGCTTTTTAAATGTTTCTTTATATGAATAAATGAAATGTTTACATGCTTATTGTTTTTAGATATTATATGTGTGATTAATGATTTATAGGCCCAAACACTGATTATGGGAGTTCCAAAGGTAAATTAAATTATGTTGATATTAGTGATTTTAAGGTATCGCAAGAAGGAATTGATGATCCATGTATACACATGTAAATTTTGGTGTTCTTGGTTGGGTCAATGAAGGCCTTAGTTGTATTGTGTTGCTTGAAGTTCTTGGGATGTTACGAAAATGAACTAGAAGCGTGAGTTTAGAACAGTTTCAAGTAAAATAAATGCATTGATGTCCAAGTGGCATTCAGAGCTTTGTAATGAGAGGCTAGACAACCTATTCCAAGCTAGTTGAGGAAAACTCATTTTAATCGGCCCATTCAATAATTACTAATTAGCCATTTAATGTTCCTATGTAAATCGTTGCATGGAGTAAGCACGTTAATTTTTAGTACCACTATTAGTATTGACGACCAAGTGCTATCAAGAGCTTTGTAACAACTAGCTACACAACCTGTTTCGAGTCTGTAAGGTAAAACAAGTTTTTATTGGTCCATTTGAAATATCTAATACATATTAAAAGCTTAGATTTAGTCAAAGAAGATTTTATGAAGTTTAAATAAAATTATTACTTTGGAATTATTTGACTTTGCGCAAGAAAAATACACATTCATATGCAGAATATATGAGAGATGGTGAGATTGGTTAGAAATGGTAAGGGCATCGTCCCCTAGGAAATGGCTTATAAGGGATAAGCGTGGGGATTGAATAGGGAAATCTAATCATCAGCTTCAGAAAGAAGTTATGAGGAACAGTTAGTGGAAGGGGGGCATTGAATGCCACAGTTGGCAACCACCCTTCTTCCTCCCATCATCTCCACTGCGTCAAAAGAAGCCCGTAAAATCTGTAAATAGTCGGTAGATTCAAGAGGTAAGGATTCCAAAAAATTTATGGGATGAAAAGGCTTCAAGTAAATTAAGCAACATGGATTCAGAAGTTTGCTGAAGATATAGGCTCAACACATGTGAGGAAGGAAGAGTTCATGATAACAAGGATCTCTGATTTTTATTTTTGATTGGAATCTAATACCAAGACTATGTTTAGATTTCCACCACTATGGTAGTACCATTTTTCTTAACTCTCCATCATACTAAGCTATTGGTTGGATTTACATAGGCAGACTATAAGTTCCAAATACCCCAGTTGTATCCTTGTTGGGGAAAGAGTTTGGTGTGAAGGGTTTTGGCTTGGAGGGCTGGTAAAATTAGTGAACATATGATCCAACATAGCTGGGGAGGTCCAACAAAATCCCAGTAGTTGATCATTGGTGTGCTAGGCATACATTAAACTAAGGAGAATCACTAGTCTTTTAGGTATTCAAATTTCAATGGGCAAGAGTGGTCCTACTCCTGTATGAGAGTTGATATGGTTGGTATCCTCCTACAAACTTTTCCCCATTTAAATACTTCCTTCTTGGTTCACTTATTAAAAGGAAGAAATGCAGTGGGGCAGTGTGATTATGTCTGGTAGAGGTCTACAAGAGAGGTTGCTCACACCCCTATAGATCAATGTGCACAACAAAGTGGGTATTGGGGGAAATAGAGTACTCTCGAAGTTGTCTATGAGGTAAATCTATACGTGGACTGTGCTTGGCAAGAATGTTTTATCAGAAGATCAACTCAGGAAGCGTTCTTACTCCCAATGATCTTCTATGAACTCTCGTTCAGTTTCTTAAGTATCATTCTTGGTTATCCAATTAGGATTAAAGTCTAATTGATAGTAGCTGATAAGTACAAATTGCACATAAGTTGACAGGCAAGTAAAATGCATGAAGTTATAATTTATTGTTTTGAAACTTGTAAAGATCAGGACCTTTGTTAGGTCCCTATAATACTAGTGATTACCCCATTACTATTGTAGTTATACCCCTTATTAATATTGTTGTGCCCCTATTGCCCCCATATTGTTATTACTGTGCCCCATAGAATCCCTCTATTGTTATTTTTGTGGCTTTAATATTATTATTGTTAGGTCGGCTAGATTATATTGTGACTCCTTAGACTCCTATATATAGAAAGGAGGTTTTGTCATTTGAATCATCCAAG